>QFDW01002349.1:0-23716 GCA_003315895.1 Lactifluus rugatus | reverse complement strand
GCTGACTACTATCTGCAACGTCAACGTATCCGCCACTCTGCGCATTACCAGTCTCATCGCTCCTGCCATGGTCTCTAGGTGCGTCCCTGATCCTTTTCCCGTTTATTCTTTGTTTTCTTTGTTGCGCGCGCTCACAGCGTGACGGGTTTGCAGAAAGAAGGGTCTCATTCTGAACATGGGTTCGTTCGCCGGCGCCGCGCCGACCCCCATGCTCGCCGTCTACTCGGGCAGCAAGGCCTTCCTCCGCACCTGGTCCGACTCACTCGCGACCGAGATGACGCCCAAAGGCGTCATAGTCGAGCACGTCAACACGTATTTTGTCGTGCGTCTCACTTCTCGACTAAACCCCTGAACAATGAATGACCCCACCCACCCGGATGCGCTTCACGCATTATATACTATATATATGTAGACCTCGGCCATGTCGAAAATCCGCCGCGCGTCGTTATTCATCCCCACGCCGAAGGACTTTGTACGCGCCGTGCTCTCCAAGCTCACCCCTGGCACCGTCACGCCCTACTGGACTCACGCGCTGGTCGGCGCCGCTATGGGGCTTGCACCGCCCAAGGCTGTGCTGGCGTATTCGCACGCGCAACAGAAGGATGTTAGGAGGCGGGCCCTGGCGAAGCGTGCGAGGCTAGCCAAGCAGGAGTAGATGTCCAGAGAAAGAAAGACAAAAAAAAAAGATGCTCCCATTGGAGATGCTCCTTTACTTCCTTTACTTTTTCCCTCGTCTCGTTGTGGAGTCACAGGGTACTGCTGTCTTTGCATTTTGATGTAGTTGGATGCAACCAATTGTCTCCGGAGCTCCCCGGGCCCTAGGTTACACACATGGGTACGTAGACTGGCAGGTGCCACGCATTGAAAGAAAAAAAGTGGTGGATGGGTCATAACATCGGTATTATTACTAGTATGAACACAAAGTAAAAGCCCCAGATCCCCTTCGAACCACAAACCCTTCTACATTCAAAGTCACGATAGCGTCGCACACGGGGGCTTAGCTCGGGCTTAGCTCGGTTTTAGCTTTCGTCGATGGCCTCTCGGCTGGGGAGGTCGACTTGGCCCTCTTCTTGTTTTTCTTCGGTGTCGTGTCGGTCTGTTTCTTCAACAGCTGCAAGAGCGCACGTTTGGTCTCCCCGTCCGGGAACGACGTTAGGTCATAGTAGTTTGCGGCGAGTTCGAGCAGCCACACGGGGCGAATCTCCGCCACCGTACGTATGTATGGCCTCGTCGTGAGCACAAATTCATTGAAGAGGACCCACTCGGGTTGCGTGTCGAGACCGCATGAGGGGTGTAGCGATACTACCTGATAACGAAATAAGCAGTGAAACGTGAGGTCATAACCACAGGGTTTGTTTTGAAGGGGAAGAACGCACCTGGTTGTCCTTGACGGTAAGATATGAACCCTTCTCACCCTCCTTGTGCGCGACTTGCATGAAGAATCCGCACACAAGTGCCCTTCGGATATTCATGTGGTGTCGGGTCTGATCTCTGTATGCCTTGGTTACAATATCAATCTCGAGGCGCTCCATAACTCGTAGAAGCTGCGTTCGAACGTTGTCCGCTTGAGAAAGGGCGCGAGCCGAAACGTAGTTGTTCCACGCCCAGTTACGATCGTGCAAATCTACGTGTGGGGAGGTTTTTGTTAGCCAGATCACACAAGGATAAAGAAAAACACATTACTGTTCTGATATTCGTTGAATACATTAAGAAGTGTGAGATGATCCCCGTCAGGTACGCTCAACAATGATTTCGCGGCATCAGCTTCTTTGCGCTGATTGTTTGGTCGTAACCAGATGTTCGGAACTGCACAAGTGTGGATACGATGAGCGCGCTATCAATGTTATCACGGGAGAACACCTACCGGAAAGGATTGAGACGATGGTCAGAATTTCTTGACTACAATTAAACTCCGGACTGACAATCAACATTTTCGACATCTGTGCGCGTATATGAGCCCGTCTGCGAGTAGTACGACTGCCAGACTGAAAACATTACCTGAGGATCCAAAGGGAATTCTGACATCATGCTCCCCATGGCTGTCAGGTTTCCATCGTCATCGAGCGCAGCTAGGTAATTCAATAGTTCCAGTGCTCGCATCAACGTCTCCGGGGCTGGTGCATCCACGTAGTCGAATTTAACAAGATCCTCGACGCCTGCCTTGACTAGCTCGAGTACCGTGTTGGCTAAATTACTCCTCAGGATTTCTGGGTGCGTTTGTTCCTCAAGTTCCTTCATAAAGTCCTTTTCAGTGTATAACCGGAAGCACTTCCCAGGGCGTGTGCGACCGGCGCGCCCTGCCCGCTGCTGCGCAGACGCTTTTGAAATCGGGGACACCAGGAGAGACTCCACGCGGATCCGTGGGTTGTACACCTTCTGTTTTGAGAAACCAGGGTCGACGACATATACAATCCCATCGATAGTGAGCGATGTCTCTGCAATGTTCGTAGATACGATGACTTTCCTGCCGGGAGGGCCGTCTGTGACACGAGGGGGAGGCGCAGGATCGAATATACGTTGCTGTTGTTGAGGTGGCAACGACGAGTAAAGGGGAATGCAGACAAGGGGCCCAACGCTTTCTGGATCTTGCGAGACCAAATCGTCGGCCTCGATCTTAATCTTACGACACGCGTCCTCGATTTCCTCCTCACCGGTGAGGAAGAGGAGAACATCACCGGGCTCTTCAGCGCGGTGAATCATTAGGACCGTACGGATCGCGGCTTCCACGTAGTCTGGTTCAGGTTCTTGCGTGTAGAAGATCTCCACGGGATGCGTGCGACCGGGAACCTTGAAAAGTGGGGCGGGTTCACTTCTAAGGGTAAAGTACTTTTGGAATTTGAGGGCATCCAGTGTGGCAGACATGATTATGATCTTGAGGTCGTTGCGACGCTTGGCAAGACTTTTAAGGAGTCCCATGAGTATATCGGTCGCAAGTGTACGTTCATGTGCTTCGTCGAGGATAATGGTTGAATACCGCTCAAGGTCAGGGTCGTGCATAACTTCACGCAGGAGCATGCCGTCGGTCATATACTTTAGGAACGTTGTTCCGGGTTCTGTCATGTCCTCGAAGCGAATGGAATATCCGACCTGTTTCCCAAGGGTGACTGGAAGAGAAAAAATTGAGAAGGAGTAAGACGTCACTGGTAGAAGCACACACCATCCATCTCGTCAGCTACTCGCTTCGCCACGGACATGGCAGCAACACGCCGAGGTTGCGTACATGCGACAACTTTATTCTTGGTCTGGGGCATGTCAGAGTATACAACGAATTGCGGTATCCTGGTCATGATGTTGGCATAAGAGTATTAAATAGATAAGACCGAACATACTGGGTAGTCTTCCCTGAACCCGTCTCTCCAACCATGACGATAATTTGATGTTCGGTATACTTTGCTGTGGTATCAACGACACGATGTTCCATTGTACCCTCACAAACAAGGTGGGGGAGAGAATAAGACATACAATTTTGTAAAACTCCTCCATCTGCGCGAAGACTGGCAGCTTTTTGCGAGCCTCAAGAATCTTGTGATATTGAGGGGTATGTGGTAAACGCGTAAAAGGATTTTCATTGCCTTCCTATAAAGGAGTGAGAGAAGAGATGAAAGATTGACAAGACAACGTACGATGACTCTTTGAACGTCCTTAGCTGTTACTTTTCGTGGGATGAAACCGAACAAGGGATGGGCTGTCGAGCTGGTCATGATTGCAAGTGTTGAGTGGCCAGAGAATCACGTGTTGGCTACGCGCCCATCAGACGCGCCGGGAGATTGGCTAGTGGTTACTAGTAGCTTTCGGCGAGCAAAGACAATAACATCGGTCGGGTTCATAACCCAGCGGTCTGAAATCCCTCTATAGATGGCCCACACACCCCCTCTTTTCTCTCTTCCTCTTTTTCTTCCGACCCTTCTTCCTTTTTTCCTTCTCTTATTCTTCTTTCCTTTATTCTTTTTCCCTTTTATTGGATCGGCTAACTCTATCATCGGCTTGTACCTGCCATGGCCTCAGCCGACTTGGTGCGCGTTGAGCCTCAAAATTTGAGACGCAAATCTACGGCTGCGATAGAGTGGAGGACAATCCCACCTACCATCAAGGTCAGGCATAAGAAGCGCCCGCCGCCTATTACGATTCAGTGAGCCCTACCTCTCCTCTTCGATGGGTTCTGAGTCTCCATCAGTTCAAAGCGATCATTCGAGCAACTCGTATGGACACCAGGTCCCCCGAGTTGCTCAACAATGGTGACAACACCAGCAACTGTTTCGCCCGCTACAATCTTCACACCCCTCACATCTTCTGCTCCAACGAGCGCACTTGTAAGGGAGTTTTCCAAGAGTGTCACTGTGGGGCAGGAACCCCGCACGCCGTACTATGCCATTCCTGGGTTTCAGCAATCTCCAGATGGTCCGAACGAAATCAAAGTGTTTTCCTGGCCCCTATCAGCTGATAAATCCGTCCCGCTGGTCGGGAAGACTGCTCTGGATGTAGTCACTGAGCTCGAATATGTCACCATTGAGGATGATATATCAGAATGTCAGGAAGGTATGACCCATCACGCACAACAGTAACGAAGTCGGGCTTTTCATGTCATCCTTTTAGCAGTTCCATCGCCGCCTTTATCCCCCTCCGTATATTTGACATTAAACCCTTGGACGTTGCCCGAATACTTGTTACTTCTATCAATCAAACCCCTCTGTAGCAAAGACGACGATTTATGCTGGGAGAAGATCGCACACAAGCTTAACGCAGCTACCAACCACCAACCACGCAGCGCCTGGGACTGCTGGCATCGCTGGACGGTTCCGTGGTGCCGCTCCCAACAGCCCGCCATACCGAAGCCGGACACGTATCCCCACGCGCCAGGCGTGCAGCACGAGTACAAGTTTTCAGATCTCGAGGGCCTCATCGAGCTGTGGACGTCCTTGTCGAGCGCAACGTGGAGCACTCACGGATTCGCAATGCCACTTTCGGTTCCGGAGCCAGCGACTGCGGCTGCGGTACAGCCTGAGCCTCGTCGCGCTACGGGACGCGCGTACCACCCAGGTGCGCATGCTGTGTGCACCTCTCATCTCACGCACTGGGCTGGTTTTTCTCATGTTGAGCGCCGACGCAGCGTATCCGCCGCCATCCGCGCCTCCGAACGTGCCTATGCGCAGTTTCGGTGATGTCCATGAGCGCGGGCTCGCTGCCTGGTTCAACATGAGCGCTGTCAATACACCCGTACTGCAACGCATACTCGAGGATCGGCTAGAACGTGGTGCAGATGACCAGCTCCCTGTGCATTTACGCGGACGCACGGTCCCACCACCACCACCTCGACCATCCGGAGAGACATCAGTTCCCCGCTGATTGAAAGAGCTTATTGTTATTTGTATTTGTATCGCAAGATGGGGCAAAGATGCATGATGTGTAGACTAGGCGCCTCCCCTTTTGTCCATCTGAGTTTGTACTGGCGTCCACGTGCAACCATGTAATTGTTTTCATGTACAGGGACAACGGAGTGAGCCACCAGAAGAAGCAGAGATCATGGGAGATAGTGTAAAGACGGAAAAGGGGTGCCGCGAGATAGGCCATCGAGACGAAACATGGAAACTCGGCAGATACGCACAGTGTATACACTTTGCTTGAGAACGAACCCTACCCCCAAGGCTCTTCCGATGGGGCCATCCACTGCTCGGTCGTACAAGCGATCAGGCGATGGCACGAACCGTGGGCGTGGGATGTACGGAACAAATGATAACGGAACCCGTCATGCGGCTCGAAAAGCCGTGTGCACTGATAACGTCGGAAACATTATTCGTCAAAGCTCTAGAACGAAATGGCAAGCCATCAAAACCAAGCTTGGGAGGAAACTTGGGGACTTCGGGCCGTGAACGTAATGTATACGAAGAGTATGTGTCGCCATCTATGCCAGCTGATCTAAGGTTGAGAACAGATGGGTGTGTCATCAACTCTATCCGTCCATTTGGGCAACAGACCAAGATCGAAATTGAGCAACAAGTGGTGATTCGATGGAGGCGAGCCAGAGAGAAAATCGATGGTCCGTTCTAAGGCACCAAACTTGCCCACGGGCAGTCACTTCAGCTGAGACGTTGGCTGAACTCTATGTATTGAGATGCTTGGAGGTTTACGAGCAAGTTACCACATTTGAAGAGCTTAAACTTACCCTGGGTGGTCACCGCAGCGAGCTTATTTGTACACCCGTATAAGTTGAGTCTGTATGCTTGCATGGAGCGTACATAGGCGGCTAACGGAATCAATGACAGTGAGGCCGAGAACATCTGCGACGAATCCTCTTTCGCTTGGGAGGTGGCCAAAACGGACAGGAAACTAGATCCAGGACTGCGCAGACCATGAGACAGAGGGAAAATGACCGAACTAGTCATCACGTCCACCGGTGACAATACGACAGGATGCTAAACTTGGTATCCGAAGCAAGATCCAAACTCAACACCAATAGCAGCATTGGTAAGTAGCCAGAGGCTGAACGTTGAACACTGAAAGTACTGAACATTTACACCCCCTTCCTACCACTTGAGCTCAGCGTCTGCAAGCCATCGTATGCGGTGCGTTGCCTGACAGAGCTGCAGAAGGACAGAAAGAGTGTCGAATTCACTGGCAGTCACGATGCGTACCCTTCAGATCCAATCAGGGCATCAGATCTGGTGCATCAGAGCTCAAATTTTAGAGACAGCGCACCAGACTAGGCTTTTCTGGGGCTCTCCGTTGTGTTGGGGATATCAAGAACAACCGCCGAAAAAAGTCGAACCATGATGTGACGTACAGCGTGGTCGATGGGCGGAGCGGACTTGAACTTAACCACATCGGAGTGCCTGTCCATTTAACTTTTTTTACCGCCCGCGACATCTCCTGAACTGAACACTGGCAGTACCATCTCAGCCACCACTCGCCGCCCCTTATATCATGATATAATCCCAAGCCAAGCAGCATCTGTACTTCGCGCTTGCGAATATAATGACATCCATCTGTGGATATCCAAAAGCGTTCATGTACATGTGTCTCTGGTTCGCTCAGACCTATTATTAACACGGCTCAATTCCATTCTTTTCACCTATAGAGCCTGGAGCAGGCAGTCTTTCATGGAACTCATCTTATTGTTCTGTCTCACTTTTCTGGATACGTAACACAAACACGCCTCACACTCCGACATATTCTTCTTGCCCAATTGGTTTAGCTTGTGCGAAATTTACTCGAAGAATCAATATGGCGGCGCTTTCTGATTGTTCCTACTAGGATACCTTCAAATTCTCCGTTACTTTTCCCTCTTCCGCCTCGTCCCCATCTAGTGGCAGAGTTATCCTTACTTCTCTGGAAGGGCAGTTTTCAGTTGATAGCACAGCTGAGCCATTGCACTCGCCTCAGGGCTGGGGAATCTCATTAAAGTCTCATTCCGCAAAGTATTGTTGGAAGCTGATTTGACTCTTCAATTGCTTCAATGCCTTATCATGATCATCCAGAGCGGCATCCTGGACCAAAAGACCCATCATTGCCATGTCAACCGCGATGGCCCACGTCCTTATCCCGTTCACTGGTGATTATACCATCTCCAAGTTCATTTTGGGTTGTCTCGTTTGAATGTCCCCCCCCTCGGTAAAATTTCTTGGGTTTTGGCCCGCTTGGCGCCGGAAGGCAGATTAGTTGTGTGGAAGATTCGAACACTGGTTAAATCTTGACATCAGAAAAAAAGGTCTGAATCCTAGTGCCAATATTGGTCCAGTAAATGGGACTTTGGAGAGGTGAGATTAACTGGATGGAGAAGAGACTGCACAGATTGGTCTCGTCCACAAGGCCTTTACCCCAACCTAACGGTCGAACGGGCTAGATATCCAGTCCGCTAAACATCATGATAGCTTTGCTTTTATGGCCCAGTAGTAGTACTAATCGATTGCTCGATATGTACACAACTCTCGGTACCATTCGCGCAGACTGCGTATCAGGATTTGGAGCAAATGCTATTCCCGAATACATAAACTAGGCATATACTAGTAGTGACGCCCAACAACGTTTCATAGGCCAACAACTCATTATTGCTGTGCCATGCTGTGCTAATCTGCGGGACAGCATCCGACACTTATGCAGAAGTAAGGCTGCTTCTGTAAGTCTTTCATGGACGAAACGCCTGAGTGCCAAGTTTGATTGATCATGAACGTATGTTGGTGAACTGATGACTTACGTGAGATAAAGACGAAGCGCGCAACGCGCAAGCGCGTCTACGTAAGGCTGCCAGTAGTACGCGCGCACTCGCGCTTGCTCGACTACAACATCATGGACCATTTTCCAACTAATTGGGGTCGTCCGGTAAGTCTCAGGTCTTCAGTACTGAGCTCTACTTGGTTTACCCAAAGGTTTTCTGCAGAAGTATGACAGTTTTGACACAAGCTCGACTTACCCTCTCCATAATTATGGCCATAGCCAAGCGACAGCATCCAATAGTGGGATGCAACACACCCAGTGCGTTCCTTACAACCACCTCCCGTAGTTCTATTCTGAACCAACACTCAGACAGCCCATCGTCACTGGGACCTCGGTCCTCGCGATCAAGTATAAAGACGGTATCATGATGGCTGCAGACAACCTTGGTTCGTTCCCCAGTCCCACGCTCGGCTCACTCTACTTACTGACTAGCTTCTCTATTTCAGCCTCTTACGGTTCCCTCGCACGTTTCAAAGGCGTGCAGCGTCTACACCCTGTTGGCGATTATACCGTTGTCGGTGCAAGTGGAGATATGTCCGACTTTCAATACCTTCAGCATATCCTCGATGGTCTTGTTATCTCCGAGGAAACAAATCCACAAGATGGGCATACTCTTGGGCCCACGGAAATTCACGAATACCTGTCGCAAGTCATGTACAGCAGGCGATCTAAGATGGATCCCCTATGGAATTCCTTGCTTGTTGGCGGCGTTAAAGATGGCCAGCGGTGAGCGCTCTTCCACCCCTTCCATTGCGTCAGACTCTCATAAATTGAGATACACTCAGGTTCTTGGCGTATGTGGACTTGCTGGGAGTGACGTACTCTGCATCCACCCTAGCAACGGGCTATGGCGCATATATCGCACAGCCTCTTCTGCGCAAAGCCGTTGAAGGCAGGGAGAACACCCTTACTGAGTCTGAAGCGCAATCAATCCTTGTGGACGCACTCCGTGTGTTGTTTTATCGCGACGCCCGTTCAATCAACCAGGTACGCGCCTCCCGCCCCTGGTGATGACCGTACTTAACTATGTGACTTGTTAGTATCAAATAGCAACAATAACCGCGAACGGTGCGGATATTTCGGGTTCATTGAAGCTGGAGACGGCCTGGGGCTTTGCAGAGGGAATAAGGGGCTATGGCGCTCAGACGCAGTAGAACTGTCCTCCCCACATATGGACCAATTGTATCATTTCGCCCTTTCGGTTGTGTGCCCAGAAGCCCGCCAGTCAAGTCATAGTAAGCGAGGTCACCTGTCCATAGAACCCCCAGATTCGTCCTACAGTAAGTCCCGAACCTCAAAATTGGGGTCCATTGTCTGGATTTATCTGCGACCTGCCCTCGAGATTTTTACCAAACTGAAATTCCGACTTTCATAGAGCCCCAAAAATGCCGAAAAGTTCGATTCTTGCATTTTGGAAAGCATTCTTGGCGGCTTCTAGAATTCTAAACAAGAATTGAAACGATAGGGACTACCGTATTGTTATATGCTTCTCTCCAGATTGTCACCTAGCCAACGTTTTTTGATTGCCCTTCCTGAGATCCGCTATTGTGATTTTGAGGTGTAGAGGATTCTAGTGTCGAACGTATGTATTAGACAGGGCTTTCCTGACCTTCATTTGTCAGTTTCCGAACATTTTTCCGAACTCGCAATTTGCAGATCCCGACTGACAAATTTTCTCGGATAATCATATTGAATACAGGGGTATCCCCTCTCCTCCCACCGGCGCATAAAGGGTGGTTGAAAGGCATCGTTGTTCACCCAAAGGTTCTTCCAGTAGTCTGCTCCCACAAGGGTCTACGATGAATGACGACTAGGCTACAGTATCAGAACGTTTCCAGGTTCAGTGATATCAAGGATTATGTAGCGTGAAGCCATGCGATACATGAGTGAAGGTGAATGGCCAAGCACGAACGGAAGTGTAAACTGACGAAAGCGGTGATGATATAGGATTGTAAATCAACGCCAGGTTACAGTACGGCTCAAGATGCTGAATGAGGTGATGATGTACCTGCTTGATTCTGCAAGCACTCATGATATGGAGGTGGAAGGTCAATTTGTGCGGTCACGCCGCCATCGTGATGCTGCACAATCTGGCATCCAGGCATGGTGGATGTGGAATGCGCTCTAGACCGTCCGCTACCATGTTGACATGCCCGCAAGTCATCTGCCGAAACTACAACGCGTGGCAGACGAACGAGGGGGGTTTCACGCTGAGCCTCCTCTGCCTTTGCAGAGCGAGGTCGTCGCATGCTGGATCTTGTCGGGGGGGTAGGGAGTGGGCGAATAGGTGACTGAGGCGGCCTGTTTATTGTATTCACGGTCTCGCCCGAGGACAACGGCTCGGTCGTCGGAACGTCGGTGTGGATACGTAACGTCGGTGTGTGCTGCAGGGTCTGCGTGGGCACATAGGGCTCAATCGGATTCGGGAGAAGTTCTCTCGACGTGGATGATGGCGAGGACGGAAGCGGAGACGGCTGAACATTCTGCGTGCTGATATCCAACACTTCCGTCGACTTTTTCCACCTTTTCGAATTTGTTTCTGGGGCTCGAAACGATGCGGAGACCACCGACCCGCTTTCAATGTCCGTACCGGTGAGATCGAGGCTCAGTGAGGGATCGCTGGTGACGATCGCGATATCCCCCCCCGAGGCGGATGGAAACCGACCGCGCGAGGCCATGTCTTGGCCCAGAGCGACCACCGAGTCGTAAAGGTGTCGCAAGAATACCCAGAGGATGACAAAACCAAGAAGGAGCACCCCTGCGGCAGCGGCTAGGCAGGCACCAACGATAATGCCAACGCGGTGGTGTTTTTCGTTTGAGTTGGGAATCGCATTGAGAATGGAAGTTGGCCCCAGGGTGCCATCACAGCATCGAACGGGTTGGAATGTCGATCCCACTAACGACATGTCGATTGACGAAGTAGTCTCGCACACCCTCGGAGCAGTTGACGTGGCCTACGGATATGGAAATGAGCCAGAGGGAGCTGGCGGCGCTAAAATGAAAACCCACCACATCGTTGATGGACCATTCTAACGCTGCGGCCTGGGATATGACTAGGGTGGCAAGGAGAAGCGAGAGGGAACGATGCATGACAAGGGGAAAAGCCACGAACTATCGCGGTTTTGAAATAACATACACGGGCTGCTCGGGTTACAGTAGTTATAGCAAGGCCTAAACGCCCGAGGGATCTAGCGATCCGGGTGTGCCTGCTTCTGGACCGAGTCAACCAGTTGGGGTCTTTGCACCAGGGGTGCTCGCCACGGGGGGGCATCCACTTTCGTTTTAAGTTCTTACTCTGTCAGTTAGCCATGACTCACCAATCGGGAGGGTGTTGCATAAAGTGGCTCGGAATGAGCGGAACAGACTTCACTGAATGGGGGTCTAACTTATGTGAAGCCGCGCACGACCACAAGTCCGACCCTCGCGTGGAGGCAGGCCGTCACTGCCATATGCATATCGAAAACTTGAAGAGGAAACGATTTAACTCCGGTATTTGTTTTGTAGCCACCAAATGAGATGGATCTTGCTGTACAGTACTACAAGTACAGCGCTCGGTCCTTGCCTCGGTCATTGGCCGGGAAAATACAACATCTACTTTGTGCGTATAGTAGTACTGTAGTTCGAACGCCCCTGCTCACACCGCAAGTAAGCGACGGTTTACACGGAAGTACCGTTTCTCGCTAGGCCACGTAATGCTCAAGGTTTGCTGGGCAGTCTTGGGTACAGTAGTACACATGGTAAGCGGTGAGACATGATCGAGCAAATCAGGAGCGTAGAATTCTAGAAACTCGTAAAACTTGCGTTTGTGTAACTCCCTCGATCGTCACACTGTTACTTCCGTCGAAAAAGGTGGGCGCCTGTGGACAATTTGGGACTAGCTTTATCGAAATTTTTACAATACAGTACTCAGATACTGTAGTAGTAGGTTCATAACATCAGTGTGAAAGCTCAATAAGCACTCACTATAAGATCCAAAGTGGTGGAAATTCCACCAGTCTCTCATCCTTTTTAGCCAATTTTGGATGGTGGAAATTGATGGGAAAGTGAAACAATCCCACCACCTGCCATGTAGACTGGAGGAAAATCATCCACTAAGCAGATGATTTTTCCCATGCCCACCTTCTGCCACCCTCCGAAAATTGACTGGACCATTTATTGGTGGGAAATGAAACACAATTGCCCTTTTTTGGCAGGATTCCCACCCACCACTTTTAATCTATCAGAGCCTAACGGAGCAACACGTTAACAATTACTCTTACTACTATACTGATCATGAATTGCTAGAATGCCATGATTGAGTGTGCACTCACAGAGAGGGCGATTATGGCCATCTCAACAGATGACTTGTCAAGAAGATTTTTGTCAGGAACAGGTCCCACCTACTAGATCGCTGGTTTCTCAGTACCTGATATAGGGGCCTAGACCTACTTAGGTTGGCACGATCCCATCGAAAACTGCGAAGGCTACAGTCTACTGTACAGTACAGTTGTACAGTAGTACTTCAAGTTGAATACGTCTACCTAAGCCCATCTCCGAGTCCTGTGCCTTGCCAATGCTTCAAGTCACAACTCGAAGGCTCTACCTCATTTCTCCGGTTATACTAGCTGACGTTTTTGGGTCTTTCTTAAAGGGAATCCACCTTCTCGCGTTCACGGCGCCACACTGGTACTACTAGTACTACCTGCAGCCTTGGTACCTCAACAGCTTCAACTCCGAGGGCGTCTCTCTGCCTCCTAGTACATCTTCAAGTTCCCTGAGGACCTCATTGCCGAGCTGTCTTTACACGAAGAAAGACCGGTGATTACATTCAAGTTGAAGTCATAGGGGGTCCTTGAACCCTAACCAACCCAGTACCGGATACCCTAACTTGGAGAGCCCAATGCCATCGGAGCAATATAAAACTACTGATACTACCTACCGTCCCTCTCACCAAGAGTGGCATCCTACTTAAACTAGCTGCCCCCAGTTGAAGCCCGACTTGCCACTAGTGCACTACATTGTGTCCCCAGCCCCCTAAATAGTGTGATATAGCTCTTGCGGGCTCTTTCGCACCGCAGGTGGCATCCTCCACTCAACCCTCCACCGCTCTCCCTTATCCCCTGGGACGTTGCCGGCAGGCTCTCCCTCCGACCTCTCGAGTTCATCTAGCGCGTTAACGTCCACATCGCCCTGACAATGGGGGCTGGAGCGAGACCAGCCAAGTGCAGACTTTGGCAGGGATCTACTGTATATCATGTACTGTAGACTAGCCATGACCTAGCCAGAAATGTCCTACACCCAATGAGGCAGATCATGATGATGCAGTAATCTTATCTATAGATTGATTGATTACGTTATTTTGTGTGGGCAGTGGCCGAAATATTGTAGCTCCGAGGGGCGTCGGCCACATCCAGGGTAATCCATTCAGACTTCATTGCTCGTCGTTCCCACCCAATTACCCATCCTACCATCACTTTCTGGCCTCCCATTCCTTCACATCATAGCCAGGGAACAACGGTAGTCTCCTCTTAACCCCAATACAGGGTTCTCGCTTCCACCACATCGTTCTTCTGCTTCCAATGTCCACGCCAAGTCATACGCCTTCCTTGCCATCCTCACGTTTACCCTCCCCACCTCCACCAGTAGTCCAGCCAGATCACTTTTATGGCTCTGAAGGCGTGCAGTTCCCTCCCTCTCCGATCTCAAATGGCAGGACGTGGCTCGAGCCTAACGACGACCCCCTCGCATCGCGTGGTATCCCCGTATTTAAGCCATCCATAGACGAGTTTGAGGATTTTGAAGGGTATATGAACAAGATTGAATGTTGGGGTATGCGAAGCGGTATAGTAAAGGTCATCCCGCCCAAAGAATGGTAAGTCTCCACACCATTCATACTGTGCTCTTGTATTGAGCTTTTGATCAAGGACGGATGCACTGCCTCCCTTAACTGATAAACTCGCCTCCGTGAAATTGAAGAGCCCTATCGAACAGCATATGATCGGGCACGGGGGTCTCTTCCGGCAGCAGAATGTTGAAAAACGACGCGTCTTTAGTGTGCGGGAGTGGGCTGAACTCTGCAAAACAGAAGATCGTCGTGCGCCCGGTGTCGACGATATTGGTTTACACTATGCGCGAAGGGCTGCACCACTGCCACCACCCAAGACGCGAGCCAAAAGAGGAGAGAGAGCGAAGGTAGACGTCACTAAGGCGGCTTCGGCCGGTCCGGTTCCTGTACCTACTGAGGTCGACAACGCAGCCCCAGCTCGCAACTTGCCCGCATCTCCTAGTTCCCCCCTTCATGATGGCGATTCGAAAGCTACTTTCACCCTTGTGGGCTCTTCTGCAGATGGCCCCCAAATGGAGCGGTCAATAGACGATGTCTCCCCCCTTACACCAGAGCGTCTGAAAGAAGAGGAGGAAGAGAATACAGATGACGACGATGGCGAGAAACCTCAAAAGGCCAAAGCGAAACGCAAATGGCAGACACGCGAAATGAGAGAAGCTCACCTCGCAGAAAGAGCTGCTGCTGATTCTACTTTCCTCAAGTCCTTTGACCCCCACCATGATTGGCTACCTCCAAATACGAGTTTAGAGGACTATACACCAGAGTTCTGCAAAGACTTGGAAAGGCGGTATTGGAGAAACTGTGGAATTGGAACCCCAGCGATGTATGGTGCCGATTTGGAAGGTTGTACTCGAGAATCTCGCTTTTCCATCATCTATCTAACGTTAGTTTCTTTTAACAGGGTCTCTATTCACGGACAAGACCAAAGCATGGAACGTTGCCCATCTCCCATCTCTCCTCAGCCGCCTTCTTCCCAGTTCAACCAACGGACTGCCAGGGGTGAACACACCATATCTTTACTTTGGCATGTGGCGCGCAACTTTTGCATGGCATGTCGAAGATATGGATCTCTTTAGCATAAATTACATTCACTTTGGCGCCGGTAAATTCTGGTATGCAGTTCCACAAGCCCGTTCATCTGCTCTCGAGCAGACGATGAAAGGTACATCGTCGGGGGTTTCGACTTTGTGCCAAAACTTTGTTGACTTCCTCATCTCAGGACATTTTCCGGAGCCCTCAAGGTGTCCACAGTTCCTTAGACACAAGAGTTATCTCGCATCACCCACGACACTCGCCAAGACATCATGTCGCCCTAACACTCTCGTGCAGCACGCTGGTGAGTTCGTCATCACCTTCCCAAGAGGGTACCATGCCGGTTTCAACCTCGGCTTCAACTGCGCGGAAAGCGTCAACTTTGCCCTTGAGAGTTGGATCGAGCTCGGTCGGAAAGCTCAAGCTTGCAATTGTGTCAATTATAGGTAGCGTTTCTCCTTTCAGGTCCTGATGAGCTGAATCCCATATTCCCAATAGCGTCCGTATCAATGTCGATGAACTCATTCGCGACCATAAAGATTCGCTTACAAAGACCGGAAAGCCCAAATCAAAGTCCAAGTCTTCTCATTCTCCTTCACCATCCCGGAAACGAAAGTCAGACGAGAATGACACCCCAAACCCGATGAAGAAGGCAAAAGTCTCCTCACAAGGAGTTGAGGTCGCTCATCCCAAGGTTACTATCAGGCTTAGACTTGGTCCACGGCCACCGGAACTCGGGCCATTTCCATGTTGTCTTTGTGTCTCCCCGTCGCGTGATGGTCTGCTTCCCATCCATGACAAACCCATCTTGCAGCATCCAGCTTATGCCGATACGAAGGTGTGGATGGCACACGAGAGCTGTGCGCGTATCCTCCCTGAGACATGGTTGGATGAAGTCGAGACTGGCCCAGTGCTGGAGGATGGCACTAGGAAGTGCGAAAAGATGGTGTTTGGCGTCGATGCCATCGTAAAGGATCGGTGGAGCCTGGTAAGCGATGCCTATCTTCGAAAAACTGACCCGATTCGCTGATTTGGATTGATGTCGAAAGAAATGCACGGCATGTTCCAAGAGTCGATCGAAGATACATGGCGCGCCGATCCAGTGTACCAGGGGTAAATGCTCCAAAGCATTTCATATATCATGTGCACGAGAAGGTACACAACAGGGAATAGTTTACGATGAACTAGGTGAAGTTGAAAAGGACGTCGTGCTTGTGAATGTGGCTCCTGCTCCAAATTTCTCTGCGCCAATGGACATCGACGTCGCTCTGCCGTCGCAGGACAATGTCCCCGACGTGGTGGACGCCAAGACAAGCGACAGGGAGACGATCAAGATCATCAAGAAAGTGGAATTCCAACTTTTATGTCCACAGCATAACCCCGTAGGTGTTATCTTATCTCGTCGACCTTCTGGATTTCTTGTTTACAAACGCTTTTGCGTAGCTCGTGCTAGAAGCGAAAAAGGCTAACAAGCAGGATCGAATTCGGAAGGACTTGCTTGAACTCGCGCCCATGTCAAGGATCAAGATTCGCGTTAGCGCCGGCATATTTGAGGTTTCACTCGTTAGGGTGATCGAGGAGTCCAACTCGGTCGAGGTGCTATGGGACCGTGGCGTCAAGCGTGAGTTCAAATGGGGCAGCGTCGTCTTTGGCAACACTGAGGGGCAGACAATTGGGCAAAAGCCAACCGAGGCGGCACCTGAAACTGACCGTGCGTTCTTTTGTCCTTGGTGATCTCGTCTTCACTGAGTCGTGTCATGAACGCTAGCTCAAGTGCACCAAACTGGATCATCGTCTCAACCACGCGCCCACTCAGCTGCCGTGGCTAACATGGCTACTAGTGCAGCGTCGGCTTATATTTCCTATCAACCCCGCCTGGGAACATACCCCTACGGAATAGGTACCTGGGGCTACCATCAATATCCTCTGATTCCGACTGCAACTGCGACTTCCTCTGCACCACCCGTGGCCGCTCAAGGAGACTCGGCCACAGACGCCGTGGCGTCTGGGACTTTCACTTATGCTGGTGTCCAGTATGCAACCGGACAATCGTCATACATGTCTCCACAAATCAGGTATCCATATGGGGCCCCAGCACTCACCGCGGCGACGCCGCCACCGTCGTTATCCCCATCCATCGGGGTTACGTCGACCTCTTCGACCGTGCAAGAGCGACCGTACAACGGTATTCAGTGGAAGCAGCCCTATAATAGGGTTCCTAATACCATCCCTGCCGCGGAACCGCAAGCGCAGGAGCCGACGTCGTCTACAGACGCACAGGAATCGACGCCAGACCTAGGCGATGTCGCAGCGATAACTGATAATGGCAATGTGTCAACCTCTTCTGCGAATCCAGTTCCCAGTTCTACAGAGATAACAGTTTAAAATTTGCATAGTATAAATCATGTAGTAAAGACAGCTGACAGTTTGTTTCGTGATCACGTATCATTATCTCCTGTATTTTATACGCCTGGCTGTTTTGCATCACACGCTGCGAGTGTTTTCGCCAGGTTCACTCTGGACTATGTGCATTGTGCACGAAGAGGATCCCAGTCACCACGTGCATCATCGTTTCATGATCATCCTTCCAAGAGTGGTTCCTTGTGTCACTTAGGCCAGTTCCTCAGATGATCTCTAACTCCAGTCTGGAATTTGAACGTTGGACCAACACGGTCTAGTATTGTAGTTAAGCCCGAGGGGCGGATCCCCGATTGGCACGCAAGGCGTAAGAACATGATTGTAAACACCTGGACTGCTGACAAAAGCACGTCTATCGAAACGACACTCAAACGGCTGTGAATGCCTTCATGACCGGGGCCAGCGGTAGGGCTAAGGAACTTGGGATTCTCAGCACCGTGCGGCATGTAATTCCTCAGGTGCTGGCGGGACGGCGGCCCGGAACCAAGATAGCATGGCACAGACACGCATCACTACCATGGTGGGCGGCCAGCGTGAGGCACCCGTGTGACCTCTCGGGTGCCAGTGTATGGCCGGCCTATCGTCCCCCATGATATGCCTCCTGCTTCTTCGTCTGCCCATCGACATCCTGGAACTTATTGTGGAATGGTTAGACGACCGCCCTGATCTGCTCTCCCTCGCGTTGACATGCTCAACGTGGAAGAACATCATCATTCCTCGTCATCTCGAATACCGCGAGATATTGCTCTCCACGGACAACCTTTCGATATGGAGACATCTCACAGAACGACCAGGCCTCGCTTCCAACGTACGCAGGCTTGTAATATTTGTAGACTACAAGTCCGACTTCGGCGGCCTATACCCACGAACAATCACCGCCCGATTGCGAGCCCCGAGGACCCTTATTCACTCGTCTCCGGAAAACCCATTGCCGTCCATCCATTGGCGCAACTCTCCCCTGATGGCATTGCAAAATATGAGACTACTCAAAACACTCGAATTCGTTAAGATGGCACGATGGCATGGCTCACCAAAAAAAATCTCCGAGGATATCTTTTTCTCATACATACCCGATGAGGACCATTCGTCGAGGTTCGACCATGTTGAATCTAACGAAGACGCTCAGGTAAGCACAAAATCTCATGTCAAAACGGGTTCCTATCTTCACAACAATATCAATCATCCACACCAGGTCTGGGATTTCACGAACCTCAAGTCTGCAGTGTTAACCGGAATGCCCTGGAGAATAAAATACATTCCTCCCTTCCGCGCCGTTCTACTGTCCTCCGCGTTGCAGGTCCGTTGCTTAATTGCTCCCGATTTTCGCGAGACAAGGTTACATGATGGAGTGAATCATTAGGTTCTTCATTTGCCAAATTTGTTTGGCTATGGCACAAGCAAGGTTTTCTTCCTGGACGAGTGTCGATTTCCATCGCTCGTCGAACTCAACTTGGGCTTGGGCTGGACGTACGACGCATGCCCGTACGCGCAGCGATTTTTGGAAGTACACCCGACCATCGAGAATCTGACATGGTCATACCCTTCCAACATCACCCTCCGAGAGGGCTCCCTACCGCGGCTTAAACACCTTTCTGTGTCCCACTTGTCGCTTGTTCGCGCCCTTATCGCGGCCCGTAAACCAGAAAAGCTCGGCCTAGAGACCCTGGGCGACCTCTTCCTGTCGTCCAGTCATCTCCCAACAGACCTGAAAGAGATCGACGGCACGACTGTCCGCAAGCTATCGATCAAGTCATGCCCCAGTTTTACCGCCCTTCGCTCTGTCGCTGCGTTCTTCCCCTCGGTGACCCACCTCACCATCCACGGAAACGTCTACATCAAACCCAAGTCGAAATGGTATCGAGCTTATCGGAAGGTCGTCCGCCGCGTCTTTCCGCATCGGGTAGCGAACAGGTTGGGCCCCGTCTCTCCTCGTATCGAGGATATCCTCCCCCTCTTTCCTGAGCTCGAAGATTTCAGCTGCTCCACCTTACTTCATGGTATCTCCGGGCCTTCACTTAAAGATATCCAGGCGCGCTTTCCGAAACTCCGTCGTCTGGAACCCCTTGATCTGTAATCTTAGTCCCTTACTTTCCTTCGTCATGCGTGTGAGTGTTTATTTTGTCTTTTTGGATATGCTTACGATTCGTCATCAGCGAGTGCTGTAATACATGTATCTTGTCTTCATACCTTGTGTCCGTGAACCTCTACTACGTGACTGACCCTATCCATATAACAAATCCCCCCAAAATTCCCTTTACCTGTATCATGCTCATCACCATCACCCACTGCGACGGTGCAGATCGTTCACTGGCAGCGCTGCAGCCCAGACGGTTGTTGTTGGGTCGCCGACAATAAATCACGTTCCCGTCTCACCCTTGCCACTTGCCGATGGAGCGGTGCTTTCCTGGCCTCCAGCCCGACTCAACTCACCCCTTCCACATCGTCCGACGTCGTCTTACCTTACTTTGTGCGAGGGTGTATGACCAATTAGTCGATTCCTAACTGGTTTACCCATGATGGACCACTTTCGAGTGTCTGTACCTTTCCTCTGCCAGTGTCCAGTAGCCATAGAAGCATCCTGCTCTTTGTAGTACATGGTGGAACATTTTTTCTAAATGCGCTATAGCTTATATTTTGAAGTATATATGGAAATGTTCAACACACTTGCATAAATACAGTACCGTGGTGTGCAGCGACGGTTCATGAGGCTCATTCCGACCCATGCAATAGTCACAGGCTAAGTAACAGTCGTCTTGGTTCGTTGCTGTCAGTTCGAAAAAACTCAATCCGCGCTCAAAGCTTGCACCATCACGGTAGGTGATGGTGGTGATGACTCTGATGAGCACGATATAAGAGTATTTGGGGGGATTTGATATATGGATAGGGTCTGTCACATAGTAGAAACACACGGATACAGGGTGTGAAGAAAAGATAGTCACCTACTACATGCTTGGATACATGTATTACGGTACTCGCACTGGCAGACGACGAATTGCAAGCATACCCAAAAAGACAACATAAACGCTCACATGCATGAAGAAGGAAAGTAAAGATCAATTTCACAGTGGAGTTTCACCGTCGGCATCATGATCATGATGGAGGAGGAACGCTCGGGGGACGCCGCGGCTTTGGCGCGCCTGGGCGATCAGTGCAGCGATCGGTGACTGCGCTAGTCAGGCCATCAGTAAATTGTACAAAAACTTTTCCACTTTTGCAAGTAAAAAAGGTAAACAGTGGAAAAGCCAGTATTTATTGTGCTATTCAAAATGAAAATTACATAGCCATTTTGGCACTTGTGCTCGCTTTTTTGGACTTTTTTTGAACACAGTTAATAGCGACTTTTGATGAAACGTAGGTTCCTTTTGCACTTTTTCAACTTGACAGAGCTTGCACCAGCTCGTACAAGTGAAAAACGTTTTGTGCAGGTTTACCGATGACTCGGACTAGAAAGACAATCACTTTTCATGGACTAGTATCACTCAGCTCGTCAACTACTTTAGCACTACACCTTACCTCCTAGTACTTAGACCAAGCGGCGTCTCGAGGAAACCAAAGCGCCGCCGTACTTTTACCTTTCATTAGACCAGATCAAGCGCGACCGCGCGAGAAAGTCGCCCAGCGTGACGCTTCCGCGATCGATACCGTACACTTACTAGCTCACAACATCCTTAGATTTCCCTTTACTTTTTACAGCTTAGCTCTCTGGCATTGTAAATCTACAACACTGTACTGTAGATAAAAAGTCAGGCATGACTGCCCAGAATATCATCCTTTTCGACCGTCCCGTTCTCCCTCTTGTGTGCGCACGCATTCGTGTTTGTCCCTCCGGCGCCTATATTTCTGCCAGATCAATAGATGTCAGACGACGGAGTTTTGGGAAGCGCGCCCGGATATCTCGAAGTTCAGGCCCGGAGAAACCATGAGAAAAGCTAGAGCCGCCGAAATCTTCGAGCTCAGGGAAGAGCGGGAGGACATCTTCGATACACGGAGAGATGGGGCTCAACCTGTTCGCTATCCGACTCGGAAAGACGCGGCAGACGACCTTCTGATAAGCTTGATACCATCTCGACTTGGGCCTGATGTAGATGTTGCCATGGATGGTGAGGTGGGTCACCGAGGGGAAGAACGCAGCGACAGAGCGAAGGGCGGCAAAACTGTTGCAAGACATGATCGACAGCTTGCGGACGGCCATGCCATCGATCTCTTTCAGGTCTGTCGGGAGATGACTAGAAGACAGGAAGAGGTTGCCCAGGTTTCTATGCAGAGTTTTTCTGGTTTACGGGCCGCGCTGAGGGCGCGAACTAAGGACAGGTGGGACCCAGAAAAATGCTTAAGCCGGGGTAGGGAGCCTTCTCGCAGAGTGACGTTGTCATCATATGACCATATCAGATTCTCGATGGTCGGATGTACCTCCAAAAATCGCTGCGCGTACGGGTATGCGTCGGACGTCCAGCCCAAGCCCAAGTTGAGTTCGACGAGCGATGGAAATCGACACTCGTCCAGTAAGTAAGCCTTGCCTGTGCCATAGCCAAAAAAATCTGGCAAATGAAGAACCTAATGATTTAACCCAAAATGTAACTTTTTCTCGCGAAAATCTGGAGCAATTAAGCAACGGACCTGCAACGCGGAGGACAGTAGAACGGCGCGGAAGGGAGGAATGTACTTTGTTCTCAAGGGCATTCCGGTTAACTTTGCAGACTTGAGGTTCGTGAAATCCCAGACCTGGTGTGGATGATTGATATGTTATGAAGAGGGAAGCCTTTCACTTTGACGTTAGATTTGTACTTACCTGGGCGTCTTCGATCTTTGCGTCAGTTCTTTCAATGTAGTCGGACTTCGACGACCTCAAAAACAAATATTCCACATTGGGTATGTGTGCGAGAAAGAGCGAGAGGTTGCCTGAACCATGACACCACTGGTTCATGTTATCGAATACGAGTGTTTTGAGTAGTCTCAATTTCGCAATGCCATCAGGGGATAGTTGCGCCCACGCGGCGAGTACTGTAATGGGCTTGCCAGAAACGAGGGAACAAGGGTTCTAGGGACTTGCCATCGGGGCATGATTGTCCCCGGGTGTACCATGCCGTAGGGCTCGGAGTCTATTATCACAAGCCTGCGTACGTTGGATGCGAGATTTGGCCGTTCTGCGAGATGTTTCCATATCGAAAAGTGGCTCGGGGTATCTTGCGGTATTTGAGATGACGAGGAATGATGATGTTCTTCCACGTTGAACATGTCAACGCGAGAGAGAGTAGATCAGGGCGGTCGTTCAACCAATCCACAATAAGTTCCAGGATATCGATGGACAAACGAGTAAGCAGGAGGCACCTCATGGGGGACGATAGGTCGACCATACACTGGCACCCGAGAGCTCACGGAGTGCCTCACGTGGCCGCGTGTGATGCGTGCCATGGCATGCCAAATGACGTTATTCCATGACAACATAATAGTTCTTTTATAGTGAAATTTCCAATCTCTCCAGACATGGTGCATTCCCTGCATAGGGGTGGAAAATACAAAGCACCATAAGACCAAAGTGGTGGAAATCCCACCCACTTTTTCCAAATTTGGATGGTGGAAATTGGCAGAAAAGTGAAACAATCCCACCTTCTTCTGCTATCCTCTCTGTCCAAAAATCATGTTGAGGTGCAAGCCAGTGAGGCACACATGAGCGATAAGGGCTCGGATAAGCGTGTGGCTACCGTATCTAAGCATGGCGCTTAGATCAAAGTAATTAAGCATGTGATTAGGCGAGATATTAGTTAGTCGATCATCTCAGCAATGATTGAGGACTGTCTGGGTATTTGGGCTGAGGCCCACAGAGAAACAATGATTATTACTCTTTTGCCCATCTCTCTTCCCTACCACTGCGTCCAAACCTCTATAGGTTATGGGCCCTGGTCGCTAAACCAGGGAAGAAGAATTACCATGATACAAACTACTACAGTGACTCAAAAAACTGTCCCAATGTTTGGCACTTTTTCATTGTTTGTGACATAGCATCACACCAAGACAAAACAAAGCCAAAGTGTCAGTATATGTCAAATAGTACATAATGTCTACATCCTAAATCAAGAATTATGTAATTTCATGTAGTATCTATGGAGATATAGTCAATTTAATTTGATCACTCATTGGGACAGTTATTTGAGTGGGTATTAGAAATGCAGAAAATAGATAATTTAGTACTTTGTGTGGCCTCCCTTGGCCTTAATAACTGCCTCCAACCTTCTA
>QFDW01002341.1:574-10638 GCA_003315895.1 Lactifluus rugatus | reverse complement strand
CGTTGTGGCGTCCCACACACGAATCGTGTAATCGCGCGAGGCCGATGCAATCCGCTGGCCGTCCGGCGAGAATGCAACAGAGTTGACCAAAGAGGTGTGTCCAGTAAACGGGCCCGCGATGACCTGTCCTGTTTTGGCATCCCACACGAGAATCGTTTCATCGTCCGAGGCTGATGCAATCCGCTTGCTGTCCGGGGAGAATGCAACAGAATTGACCGAATAGCCGTTGTGTCCAGTAAACGGGCCCGCAACGACCAGTCCTGTTGTGGCATCCCACACGAGAATCGTTTCATCGTCCGAGGCCGACGCAATCAGTTGGCCGTCTGGAGAGAATGCAACCGAATTGACCCGACCGGTGTGTTCAGTAAACGGGCCCATAACGATCTGTCCTGTTGTGGCATCCCACACGCAAATCGTTTTATCCCACGAGGACGATACGATCCGCTGGCCGTCTGGAGAGAATGCAACAGACAAGACCACATTGGTGTGTCCAGTAAACGGGCCCGCAACAACCTGTCCCGTGGTGGCATCCCACACCCGAATCGTGCGACCTGACGCCGATGCGATCCACTGTCCGTCCGGCGAGAATGCAACAGAAGTGACCCATCTGTCAACCTGAATTGTCATTTCCAGAGCTGGCCAATGGGTTAACCGCCCACGTTCCAGGGTCAATGTGTGAGGAAATTGATGAACGTATTGATTGAGGATGCGGGAAGAGGCCGGTGCGAAGGGGAGGGCGGAGATATAAATATGTGGAGCGCTCCTCGCCATGGCCATTGCGAAATACCGCACAAACGCAGATGCATCATTCACCAATGCCAACGAAGTCTTTACCTCCGGTCGCGAGTGCTATTGCAAGTTACGCAGAAGTCACTAGATATCATACTGGATTACAGGACGTACTTACCTCCAGCTGCAACCACACCAATAGAGATGACAACGCCGGTGAAGCAAGGCCTACGCTGCCCTTGATGCTGAGTACTTCCAGCCAGAACAAAAATTTTGTCTCGAAGAGAGATTGAAGTTTCTTGAAGAGATCATGATCGAAAGAAACATGCTGTAAATGATCGTTCCAGTATACACAGGCATACGATAACGCGGGTGGAATGTGTTCGGCAATTCGAGATTCAAGGTCTGGGATGTCGCTGTTGGCGAGATATGACGACTCGAGTTTGCAGATGTTGAATTTGAGGTTATCGAGCATTAAACTAAGGCAAGAATGTGCCAACTGATAATGGGCCTCTCTAAGATCGACGTAAAACATGTCGCTCTTCTTTCCGGTCAGAAAGTCACGGAATGATGTATGGAGAGGAATAATGGGACGCGTTTCATCAGATGAAGAGACGTTGCTCAGCAACGAGCCGAGGTGACGGAGCATCTCAGGAACGGGACCAGGATCATCGGCGTCATCAATGGGAGCACACCGTCGCAGGGCAATCAAGGTGTGGAGGGAGAGGGGTTCTTCCGTAGCAAAAAGTTGTCCCATAACAGACCGAAATAGGACCTGTGCTTCATACGGTTTGAAGTACCCTTCGAGAACTTCTTCGTATAGTTTGTCCAACGGATCTTGTCCATTGCGATCTTGAGCGTCACGGTGTCCCAACAGGCGCTTTACGCACTTTTTCTTACTAAAGCCAAAACTAGCAGGAGGGCTATTTATAAACCCGCACGCGACGGTTGCCCACTGAAACAAGCCCTCTGCAGCCTTTGCTAGCTTGATACCATGCTCTTTGAAAACATCAGGAGGGAGCTCGTGCTGAAGATACACACAAATATCTTGCTCTGTCTTTGCAGCCAGTTTGGCATCATCCATGGGGAGGGTGTTGACAGATAACGCTTTGGCGAACGCAGGTTCAATACCATCTTCTGGCCTTGAGGTGATGAGTATGCGGAATTCTGAAGGGAGCTCGACGAGATGTTGGGAGAGAAATGTGTGTAGTCCATTTGGACCGATTGCGTCTCCACTCTCATCCAATCCATCGATGACGATAAGAATTGGATCGCGAAGTTCGACGTCCTTGAGCGGCTTAAGGAGGAGGCAATCGAAGAGTGTACGATAGTCTCGGGTGCCACAAAGAGACGAATTATCCTTAACGGCCCTCCCGAGTGCGAGTTTGAAAGCAGTATTGTGATCGGAAAGGTCTCGAGCAAGCGTCGTAAAGAGCTGGTAAGCCTCGTCCTTAGACTGCTCCTTCCGGAGAAAGGCGAAGTAGGAACCGAGATTCTTGTTCGTGAAGTGGCGTGCGATTTCATGTGCAATCGAAGACTTTCCTGTGCCTGCTTGGCCGAGAAGAACGAGCCCACGTTCAGATTCGGGATTCTCGACCCACTTGACGATGTAGTCCAAGAAGTCTTCGCGTGTCCCAGGAAGACAGCGCCTCTTATCACCATGTCGCCAACCTCCTTTATAGGGTAACTCCCTGATTATTACACCCAATTCTGTGGTCCCACTGTCAGACCGATGATCTGACGATATTATGGCTACGAGAACTACGCACCCGCTTCTGATACTTGATTTGATATTGCCGTTAGCTGTGGATTCACCCCGTTGAGCCAAGAATCCCCTGCTTGGCTGGAATAATGATACTCACGTTGTCCTGTACTTTACTCACATTGTCTTGTATTTGAGTCACGCCATGCTGCATTCCAAGCACAGTAACCTCGGTGGTGACAGTAGCACGGGTGAGAAAATCGTCTCTCAGACGGACGAGGATGGTACGGTAGTGCTCTATTTCTCCATCAACTTGACCGAAGATATTCTTCAAAGTCCGCGTGCCTGCAAATCACGTGTTCGTAATCACCCAATCAGAGATGTCAAAATGACGAACCAACTTGCACATGCTTCGCATAGGATTCGATAAATTTCCCAATGTCGCAGACGCACTGAAGCATCTCTTCGAGAATTTTTGCTTGCCTAGACTCCGGTTTGAGACTCCTCAAAGCGTCGGCATCTTTTGCAAATTCGAAGGCATCGCGTATCGTTTCAAATAGTGTTCTGATGTTGTTGTCACGCTGAACCTGCTGCAGCAAAGTCTGGCAGTGGCGTGAAAACGGAGTCAATTGTTCCGTATCCCCCAACAACGCAAGAACACACACCTCGGGGATCTTCGACAATAGATTCCATGCTAGGCTTGCATGGGGTTGCAACTGAGGACTGGAAGTTAGCTCAGCAAGGGATAAGCAAAACGACATCGGGCATACCGCTACGATTGGACTGACAGCATCCATTACTTGCTTGACAACATTAACGGCACTGCTCCATGTGGCCATCGCATTGATAGCTTGTTCAGCGCGACGGAGAGCAGCATCTGACATCTCCGTCTGATTGTCCGCTACTGGAATAACCTCCTGAATGGGACAGGTGAAGGCACACGTCTGCGATGACGGAGATAGAGGGGCGGTAACTGCCGCGGCGGAGGTTTCACCGGAGCCTTGAATAGTTGGATGAGTAGTATCTCCTTCAAAGACAGGGTTGTCCAGATCAACTGATGTGGGGTTCGGGATGTTGGCTGCTGCAGCCAGAGAAGAACCGGCGTCCGCTGACACGGTGATCGTTAAGAGTGTGGCCGACTCGGCTGAATGTCCATCGTGTCCGCCAGCACTGCTAAAAATAATATCAAGTTCTATATATGCAGGATGCTCAGCCAGATGGATGAAAATTCTAAGAAAAAGACGAACCACGCTGTGGTTCATAGCCAATCTCCTTCTTTCCAATAAGGATGTCCTCATGTATGGTACATTTTGCAAAAAGAGAAACTGTAATGCCGGAGAGCGATCGTGTAGCACTACAGGAGACTCAGTTGAAAAGAGGGATAAGATACGACATTGCTCACAAAGCTTCAAGGGTCTCGTTCCACTCCACGTGCTGCCCGACGCTCCGTACTGATCGTGTTTGCCATGTCCTCGAACCGTCGGTCACGGTGACATAAAATTGTCTTTTTTTCCCAAGGAGAGTCTTGATACGTGGGAGATTGCGCGCCCTGTGGACTGATAGGGAAAAAGGATTTAGTACTGATAAGAGAAGCATCACTAGGATACGAACCAGTCACCTTAAGCTGGAGCAACCCCCGTTGCTTTTCGTTGACCCGAGTGCTGATTAAAGGCGGTCAGATGAGCACATATTGCGTTGAAGCTGAATGGAAGTGACTGATGTACCCTATTCCTGAGTTTTGAGGTCCTGGGCTATAATAATTGTTAACATCGGGGGGCATCGGAAGGCATCGGGTGCAAGAGAGTTTAACACCTTGCTATCTTCTTGTGGGAGAGCCATCGTAGCCATAAAAGTATTGTTCGTAGACTGAAATACAGGCGAGAAGGAAGAGTTGAAAGGAACTAAGCGCCAAGGTGGGGGAAAGAGCGCAAAGTGACGTGACATCGGCGCTTCAGGGAACTGCCAGTGTTGTATATGTCAGGGTAACGTTCAACGTTCAACAGAGCTGCATACTTCATCCTTTCTTTCGTCGTCCAGATTCGAATTGTCTGTCAGTAAGTGGCTTAATAACTTTGACTGGGTCTTGTGCTATTAAACCCACCTACCTGGAAATATTTATCCCTTCCGAGTCAATGGTGTGTTTTGATGTCACGGTGTGTTCGATGTTCTCGTTTTGGAGTGCAAACCGGAGCAGGGCCCAATTGTGGGGCCTTCCCAGGTCAGTTTTGAACCCTACTTGTGAGCTGGCCGCACACCGGCTCCCTCATGCCCCTCGAGATTTTAATACGCACAACCTTGCTAGTATTTTCTTTCAAAGTACTGTATATGATCATTATGGTGCAAATAGTTGAGCTACGATTGCTCGACGTGCCTTCCAGGACCTGCATGCCACCAAGTTTCCACGCTGGCAACTTTGGGACCTCCCCCAACTGATCAGCCAATCTCCTGGACATGAAAGAATCACCTGAGTACTTGTACAACTGTGTCAATTAAACATTTGAACGCTCGATCTGAGCCCACGAACTTTAAGCCATTTTTTCAGCTTTGGTAGATGCGCTACCAAGAAAGGTGTGCGATCCCGTGTCGGTGGATACTCATGACTACACAGAAGATGCAAGGGACTTCCTTATCCCCAGGTTCTCCATCCTCGCGAATAATAGGTAACCTGCTCGATGTCCCAAAGGAGTCACCTTGGGCCAAGAATGCAAGTCACGGTATATCCGGATTACATGAAATACGGTGCAGTTCACTGCATATCCTCGTGATACTCTTCCTCCGAGTCTGACACCCACATTTGTATGAGCAGCCGATGTGTTTTACCTTCGAGTTTTCAGACAGATCATTGTGGTTCTCAACTCACTATCTACAGTCAAGGATCTACTCGACATGCGTAGCGAAAACTAAGTGGATCGGGCTATGTTGGAATGTGCAGTTAACGATGTTTTTTATCCCCACCTTCGAAGTTGACTCGAACCGTAGAATGGAACTAGTTGTGTCATATCCATTTCCAAGAAGAGCGCATCTTGGGTGAGGGATGAAGGTTATTGGATCATCATGATAGACTTTGGCCTGGTGTGATAGTGTCGTATCAACAGATGATTGGAGAAAGTCCTCCTTATCCTTCTACAGTGAGACCTATGAACGACTATACAGTCTTCAACTGAAGGAAGACTTATTGTGTCCCTCACGTTTGGGTATACTTGAAGGATAACGATGATATGATACCGATTCAAGCCACCGACTCGGAAGCCGTATTGCGGTTCCGCCGAGTCATCTTATTTGGGACGGCAACTGTAAATTATCACCCATTCTGTACTCTTTCTGGTGTTACCCTCTCCGGGTCGATAATGGTAGGCTTTGAGCGCTTTGAGCCTCAAGGCACTGCAATGCAGGACCCAGTATTCATGAGAGTATACAATTAGGTTTCAAAATGGCATCGAAAACACCTATTCTTCTTAACATTCGTTTCACTCTTCGAACTACAAATCATGAACACGTGCCTTACAAAGTACCGTTGTTTCCTTCACGTCGAGTGAACATCTGCAGAAACATGACTGTGATTGTGCTCATCTCTCAAATCAGCCAGCGGCTCCATCCTTCGCCTCAGACTCCCTCTCGCTCTCTTCGTCTCTTCATCCAGATATCCGTCCTTCGTCTCCTCCAAATCATATGCATCATGAATTTGAAGCGACCGCTGCAAGAGAGCACGATAGGAACTCAGATCGTCATCAATGTCTTTGAATGTATCCGCCGACAGCCCTGCACACCATACATCAAAGGCAGTGAAACGTCCAGGGTGATGTTTGCGCACAGGCACAGGGGGGAATGAAACGCCGCATTCATTAGAGGCGAGCGCAAAGACCATCCGGATCACCGGCAGAGGCGAGTCCCCTTCAGAAAACAGACCGGCACGGAATGGATTCATCGCATCAAACAATGTCTTGTCAAAATCATATCCAAACGATTTGTCGTTCTTGATTTGGACAAGGATCGCTGTGACATTATGATGCGAAAGGTTCCTGCTCGGATCACAAATGGGCAGGACAATGTCCACGCCACGTTGATTATTGGCGCACATGATCATTGCGCCCCTCGTGATAAATTTCCATAAGGACTGGATATTGATCATTTCAGAGTTTCTAATCCGGATGACGTGATTGAACCACATGCTATAGCCCTTGAACGTTTGTTCGAACGTGTTGTTCTCGTTGGGACGCCAGTGAGGCGGCATACCACTTGCAAGCTCTTCGTATGCATCCTTTGGAAGCAAGGCCTCCATAAAGTCGGTGACATATACCGATCTCGTGGTGACCGACGACGCATCACGCGCCCGCATGATAAGGAGTGCTGCGACTAGCTCTCCACGTAGGCCACGATCAACACAATTCAAATCTGAATTGTTTGCTAGATGCCGAACAGGATTCGCCTTGCTTAGATCCAGAAGTTCGCGAGCGGCCTCGGCTAGAAGAGGTTCAGATCCAGCGACTGTGACTAAAGTTTCGAGTCCCGTGGTTGCCGCAACACAGAGTCGCATATGTCGTTCAACTTGTTTACGTGCCACGCTGCGAGCATCTCCAACTGCGAGATTGAACTCCAAGGCGAAGCGAACTGATAGGCAAGCCAGAGATCCTGGCCCATTTACTCCAGAGAGCTCCGGATGGCCATCTAGTAACTTCAGCTTGGCAAAGAGAATGACCTCATCTTCTTTTCTGTTCTCTGCCAAAGCATCATAATGAGAGCCAAACCTATTGGAGGAGGGAAGTTAGCTGTTCTTTCAACCATACTCATGACTGGATGTGAACACACAGTGGACGGCCTAAGTGAGATATCCAGTCCGTCTGGACCACTCGAGATAGCTTGACATGGTCTTCCATAGCAGGATATGCGAGATCATCAAAGCTGATCTCGGATATAGGATGTAAAGGCGAAAGTTCAGAATTCCTGGCGCGAAGGGAAGGGTCCGAGCGTATCTCCGGAGAGAATAGATGGAACTTCCCCGCTGTCGAGAGAAATAGAGAGAATATGGGCAGGTGGACGAGCTCGCGCAACACGCGACGCAGTTCTGAGAACACAGTCCAACTTTTGTTTCGTGGAGTATCGGTGAGTACATGTGACTCGTCAAATGCGAGGATGACAAGCGGGTGGCGAGGCCCTTTGGTCGAGTCAAGTAATTTTTTCGAGTCGATGAACCGTGAAAGTGTCATTCCTGCTTCTGCTACTCCCTGATTTTTATGCTTATATAGAGGAGGGTCGTTCTCTTTTCTGGATACTTGCTCACTTTCTCTCGTGAACTAAAAGGCAGGTCATCCTCACATATGGTGAAGAGGGAAGAAAAACCCACCTCGTTGGCAAGGTCAATTACCTCTTTGAAGAAAGCTTGACGATAAGGATTTGTACTTCCGAATGATTGACCTGTGGTCATGCGCTCTCGGAAGGCAACTGCTAGCATCCTTTGGCGCTCCTTGACAACCAATGCTTGTTCACCTTGCTCAGCTTGAGATAGATCTGTGATGTCCCTATCAGAGAGTGTCGGCAGTGCCGGAGTATCTGCAACATCGTCGGTACATGGTTCAAAAAGGAAATACAGAATAATCACCATGCCAATGAGACTCGATAAATTCCAAATAATTGCGGGTGATGGTCAAGAGAGAATAAACGAAACCATGGAGCCTCCGCGCAACGGCGACTTGATCGCCCTCATGCGAAATCAACCAAGTACGCAGAGACACATCAGGGGGAGGGAATCCTATTTGGACAAGTCATAAGGAAATAGAAAACAAGAGGAGCGAGTGAGCAAAGCGTCGCACCTTGGCTTCCATCTTCGCGAAGGCACATGGGCACTAAGATAACATTTCTCGCCACTTGGTCGACAGCGCGAGACTTGCCTGTCCCGGACGAATTCACAATGCTGGTATGTCGCGCGTAGACTGCTCTTCGCTTGTCGAGGTAAGTCGAGATTGTCATAAGAAGTACATCTGCAGCATTGCCCTGGAAAGGTGAGTTCCAAGCCTGCACTGTAGCTGATATCATACGTGATTAAAGACCAGTCGGACTGTTTCAAGTTTATGCGTACCACCAGCCGATACTTCGGAGAAGGGTATGCGTTGTGACTCGGATGATAATGGATCCGCTAGGTTTTGCTTCACAAACACGTCTGGACGAATAATAAAAATGGAGGAGCTTGTCCAGAAAGGAAGATACGTACCATTGTCTAACAGATCATGCCAGGAATTCCTCCTCGCCAAATCTTTTACCAACTCGAGAAACTCTTCCTTCCCTTGCTTCTTGACATTAGCGTCAAATTCTTCTTTGTTTGCGATGAGTCCGCTTATTTCTGGGTACTGAGAGAATGTTCTATGGACGAAGAACTGAAGCAGATTCAAAATGATATCGTCTGGGTAATCAAGGTCTATCTTCCGCTCCAGGAAGTTGCACGCTTCTCGAATAGCTTGGTCAGGGATATCAAGTTTTGGCGGGTTTACTGGGGATGTATGCTCCACAGGGATCATGATAGAGGGATCAGGAACCAGGCCACTCATGGGTGACAGTGTAGAAGAATGTTCCTTTGTCTGGTCAAGTTGAGGGACGGAGATGCCACAGATACGGGAATCTCCGCATCTTCCTCAGACTTCCGGCCGGCTTCCGGGGCCGGATCCTCGCGCAGCTGCCCGGGCCCGACACCTCGCCCGTCCCCATTAGTCTGAGTTCGTTTTGCACCGTCGCTCTCATCGCTCTCATGTGAGACCACTCGTTCATGTCAGGCATTTCCCACCATATTCAAGTTAGGCCGTTCCCGGTAGACTTCGGCAGGCCTTTCAGATATTCCACTTAGATGACTTCTCTAAGTTCTCTTGCCAGCATTCATCCCAGACTCGGGCCTTTCACAACGCAAAGTCTTCTACATACTGATAACGGGATCCAGCTCATGTAGAGCATGCGAGAATGAAGCTTGTCATGCTTATGGGTATATGGGCCACTTGTACAAAAATACGTTGGGGAAGTGATGGATCTGTCCGAGTCGCATAGTTACTATTAAACGCTAAGAATTCTATCCACTTATACAATACCAAAGTGGTGATTTGGAAGTGGTTGATGCAGAGGCAGTGGACCTCTGGATGTTTGTATTACTACGACGCGAACACCTCGAATGTGAAAATCTAGAAAATTTTCTATCTTTTACCTCAAGCTTAGAGAAGCCGCGTCAATCAAGTACAGTCACGGTGATCTAGTTCTGCTCACTGTGTTCGTCTACAGATGCATTTAATGTTCGTGTTCCAGCCTAACCTGAATGGAAACCCGTGCACACACTGGCAGACTCGGAAATTGGAACAGGACTGGCGAGCTTGCTTCACCCGGGTCACGGTGTTGCCAGTGCAGCAACTAGCTTTCCCCGATCTAAGGTACAGGCGGCTAGTATCTTCTGCTCCAGGAAGTTGCACGCTTCTCGAATAGCGTAGTCAGGGATATCAAGTTTTGAAGGCTATACTGGTGAGGTATGCTCTAGGGGTATAGAGGAATCAGGGACTCGGACCGGGTCATCGGCTTTCATGGGTGACAACTGCTGAAGAATGTTCCTTTGTCTCAGGCTGGTCAAGTTGAGCCTGAGGCCTGAGGGCTGAGGGAGGGACAGCCC
>QFDW01002320.1:0-14695 GCA_003315895.1 Lactifluus rugatus | reverse complement strand
CAAATCAACTTCTTGAATCGTCTGTAGGACAAACTCTTCACTGCAGAGTTTGCCCTTCATCTTCACGTTTGCCCCGGCTCCTCCCCTCTCTTCTCTATCCCAATCTTCTGATATCATGGTCAGCCCACGTATCCTCTGATTGTCTCTGAAAGTTGTCACTCTAAAAGTGACCCTGAGACTTAGTCGCACCAAGTACAACTTAGGCTTGGGTCTGTCATTAACGAACTAGCCAAGTTGGCATTGGGTTTAGTCGAACCCATAACAATCTCCCTCTAAACAAATCTGATTCACTCCAGAAGGGAGAAATGATATGACTGTGGCTAGTACTTTCGTTATGCTAGCTTTGAATACTAATATTAAGTTACCAGATGTGCACATGCACAGGGTGCTTGCACAGTTAAACATTCACAAGAGTGAATGTAGTAACTTCAAGTTCACGAGCTTTACGCGTCAAGGTCACTTTCATAATACACTTCCTGCAGATAATCCACTTTCCATACATATCTACCATTTCAAATTTAACACAGTGGTATGAATTATATGCCCCTACGTGCTGTGACATGCTCAAGCAAGTAGCACCTTTCTGTGAAGAGATCAGAATAGATCTTGTTGTTATCAAAGCCCTTTGGCGGCCTTTGGGACATCATCTGGTGAATATTGGCAAAAGCATTCCGTTCAGCCTTTTATAAAGAACGAAAAGCTAGGTTCATGTAGGCACATAAATCCATTATTTTCATACACTCACAGCGCCCAGAAAGCGCAATTTCAAGAGCCACGATATGGTCAATTTTGGTGGGATCAATGCAATCTGGGGCTATCTCAATGGCTGGACCGTGTCATCTGGATACTGTACATTCATGTGGCAATTGTCTCGTTGACTCAATCTACGCACTCTGATGGCCTGACAATTTACTATTATCTTTGGGATGTGAAATGCCATTTATTGATGTATAACTGCTTGGAATTCAAGACACATTTGTTTTGTGACTGCCATCACATCACGAAACCCATCATCATGCTAAGTTGCTGCCGGGCCAATTAGACATCTGTGCCATTCTATCTGTCCTGTCTTGCTGTGTTATTATCTCTGGCTGTACCTTTCTCTCTGGTCACGCTATTTGATCATGCTCCAACATTAGGGCATCTGATAGCACCTCAAAAAACTTAAGACATCATCTTGAGGCTGGCATGCAAGGTGTAAAACGTATGCATGCATACATAACCGAAGTGGCAGAAACCAATGATGACGATGATGCTAGTGCTACTGGTGAACTTTATGACATGCTCAAAATTTTGCTGCTGAGAGGAAGCGTGAATCTAGACCACCTAAGCTTCCCGAGGCTGCACCTGCGCTGCCTAACGTTCCACCACCTCCCACCACACCCCCCAGCACAACAGTACTGCTACCAGTCCCTTGCCCAAGATCAGAACGTCACTGAGGAGCTTCATGATTGGCTCCTCAAGGGTAAGTTGGCCCAGACAACACCAGCTCACGTCCTCACTGCTAGCACTCCCTTCCATAAGGATCTTGTCGAACGCCTGTGTGTGTGCTGCGGCAGCTGGAGCCTTTGAAGAAGTTGAAAGAACTAGCCAATCCTGAACCCCATCTCAGTGCTCAGAGTAGCCGCTCAACAAGCCGCTGAGTTCTGCCTTCCTCTGTGTGAAGTCGATGTCCTCGTCCATGACAAGTCTGTCGAATCCGGTGTACTCAACAATCGTTGAAATCATTGAAATCGTAGACACATCTGATCTGGTGAATGACAATTACATCACTGGACATCCTTATCAAAATTACCCCACGTGTACACCCAAAATAGGATGAGGAAAGGTGGTCCATGTTGATCGTTGACTGATGTTATCCCTAACAACTTGATACCTGTTCCCACACCCCCTATCATGCCAAACAGACGCATCAAAGTTCATATCGCCCCCAATGGTCACCTCCACCGTCGGCTCAATGGCCCCAGCCTCGACAACTTTACAAGCATTCAAGGTGAATACATGAGCAAGGCCAAGCAAAAGGCCATGCACGCTGTGTTTGCGCAGCGTGCTAATGCTGCATACACAAGTAAGTCTGGTACCCTGTGACAAGGAGCATGAGCTAAGCAACCAAAAAGACCTGTCTGCAGGCAGCAAGCAAGCTTTTGATCAGATCTCAGGTGGAGACAAAGATCCAACAGGAGATGAAGCTGGATGGTTTGATGATGACTGGAATGCCAATCCCCTTGACATGGAAGTACAGGTATCTGGGGAGGCACTCGAGACGGAGCACTTTGAACAGTACATTGGGTCGTAAGCCATATCAATGCTATGTCAACACCATAATTTGCTGACGGCAACATTGGCTATATGCTACCACAGGTCGCACAGATGCCATAACACACAGACCTGGTCTACATGCATACAGAGTGCCCAATCTAAGTGGGAGACACAGCTCCCATCTCTCATCAGCAGCTACCTTCAATACAAGTGCCATGGGCATGACCCTCAAGCTTTCAGTACAGCTGAAAGTTTCACCTTGTTCTTATTTGATGTATATGGTACGCGTTTGATTTGTATGGACACCGTGTCAGTACCTTTACTGATGAGGTGCTCGTAGAGATCTCAGATAAACATGTCTTTCTGCAGCTGCCAGGGTGTGTGTATCTGAACATGAACCTCTTACTACAGGGCTGCCTCAGTTCCGCACCAACGCGTGTTTCGTTCACAATATCATTGCGCACGCTGGAACTTTATCGCCGTCTATGTGTTCGTCAGCCTCATCTTAGTATACAAGCATGGGTCTGGTCCCTTTGCGACTATCACAATGTAAGTTCTATGCTTGCCAGTGTCCCACTTTTCATCTGACATGCTATGGTGGCACACCGTGACAGATAATGTACTGTAGTGGATACTGGCAGTTCTTCTCAGACACATTTGATATCTACCTGAAGATCTTAAGGGGGGTGAATGCACAAGTCGGGGAGGCTCTTGGAAGAACAGATGCAAATTGGCGAGTTTGGCACTCATGCCCTTGCTGTCAACACAAGGTTCCCGGAGAGGAACCTTTATCAGTTTCTATTATCAGTGTTTTCGATGGGAACCAGTCTTTAAAGTGTGCCCAGTTCCGTGAAGGCCTCAACACCGACCCAAGAAACTTCATCAGCAACTATTTTATTTCTGAAGACATAGTGAACGAGTTCAAGTATGATGTCAAGCCTAGGCCTCAAAAACTCAAACAGGTACTGTAGTTGTGTTATAATATAGGTGTCTCACTCTTATCAGCATCATCGCATTATGTAACTTAGGTAGCTCGTGGTGGGATACGTGAGGATGAAGCACCGGCTTGGTCCAAAGATGCCAAGGAAGCAACACCTGCAGATGGTGATGCCAGTAATATCACCTGTACAGAGCGTTGGAAAGTAGCACAAAGTGACAATCTCAAGCAAATGTAGTCAATTTATTGAGAAACAGGTATATTTCTCTCCGCTTGTCGCCATGGCCTTATCTGGTGGATCGTTGACATGATAGAAAGCGGCAAACTGTGAGCATCACTCATTATACCAGTGGATTATCTTACTTGATGGGTTGCAGTGCCAAATATCCCTTGGCAATCATGAACAAGGTGCTCGACATTTTCGAAGACAGGTTAGGCATTGGCTACGACATTGGCTGCTCATTCACAGCCACAATTGTGACCAGCTCCATCACTCAGAAGGCACGCGACAAGGGTCTCCGCATGGTTGTGCCTGCATTTCATGGCTATGCTCATAAGTGGCTGTGCCAACTCTCATTCCACCCATTATTCATTTCTGGTTTTGGGATTGAGGATCTTGAGACAGCAGAGCGTATTTTTGCATCCTTCAATGGCCTTGCAAATATCACACGTTATGCATCCCAGTTTCACCGCATTCAAGCCATCGATCTATTTTCAAGCCAACATGATGATGACAAATACCAGGAGTTGTGTATGTGCTACTTGTTCATCTGCAAGCAACTACGTATTCACATCCACCAGCTGCATTCCTCCTGGGAAATTACAAGCAAATAAGTTGATCAAGGAGCTCCCCAGTGCCATCACAGCGCTGAGATCTGGAAAGGCACCTGAAGATACACACTACCATCAGCACCTCGAGACTGAGCGGCAATACCTCCTTTCATGCAAGGAGTCCCCTGAGGAGGAATTCATGTGCGAGTATATACAGCGCCTCCTTATGCACCAAAAGGCAAAGTACGACACTCATGTATTGTATGAGCATATGCATTGACCACCAGTTATTAGGAAATCACATGATGAGACTGTTGCTTACTGTACATCCAGCATCCCGCTATGATCAGTGGTGCACCAGAGAGCTGCACTCTTGCAACAGCATGCCCTCGAGAACTACAGGTGCATGCAAGATTTACTCCAGGTTTTCGAGAATATGCATGGCATTGCAAAACAATGGACACCTGATATGCCCAAGTGGCAAAGTGCATCGAAATACCTTGCGACGCGTGACTATCAAAAGGCCCTCACCCGCCTTGAAGGCCTTGTTGTTTCTTGCCTTTTTGAGCTGCATAAAATGGGATTGTCTGGGACCGGTACAGTCTTTATTATGTGGTATACGGCATTGTGACATCATTAACAATCTTTCCTTATCTCTCTAGGATACAAGTTGCACATGCATATCAATAAGTCGCTCAAGACTCGGTGCAAGGCAATCCAGAGGGCACTAAGAAAATATAATGAGGCAGCAACATTGCTTGGCCACCCTCAGCTCGAGTGGAAGGATGTATCGACATATGACAGTCTTGCTGAATTCGAGTTGCTTCAGGAGTGCCGGGAAGACATCCGTCGTCAACCGTGGGCTGACGCTGCAAACCAACAGGGGGCTCTGCATACTCTCAAACTCGAGCAAGCTGAAGAGGAACAATCTCGTCTCAATGTGGAGATTGCCTGCCTTGTAGATTGGATGTCCCACAAGGAAATCACGCTCAAGACAGCCATTTCTTGCCTTCAAGAGAACCACTCACCACTCGTGGTCGAAGTTCAGGAGTTGGTTACATGCCGCTCATGGCAGAACATTGCCCATCGAAGACGTATCTATCAAATCTATCAACTTCCGCACTACACTGGCCCACGTAACCTCGCCATCTCATCCTGTATGTGGGCGCATTCCTCTATTACCATGTCAGAGCATTCAGGTCATGATGGCAACGACAGTGAGGGGGTCAATGTGTCAGTTAATCAGGATGGGACACCAGACATTGAGGAGGATGATCTCCTAGGTGAGGAACTGGATAAGGTAAACGACTTCCTCAGAAGTCTTAGTACCATTGACGATTAATACATATATCCATGCTTGATACATGTATAATGTGATCACATGTGTGAGAAGCACAAAAACGTGGCATTGTTAGCGCAGAGTAGGTAGAAGTACAGTAGAACACAGGATATCGGTGCCTAGGTAGATGGGATCGACATAACAAGCAAAGGTAAGTGGCCTTGATGGATGATGTCACCGAGAAAGGAATGAATGAAGTCAACAAATGATAACGCAAATGGCTAGGAGAGATGACAGTGATGAAAAAAGGGTCCAATATGATGGCCTGGATGGATGAGATTGTCATGAAAAAGAGAAGAGACGCAGCCGGAATGGATGATACTCATCAAAAGAGAGGGCAGAGGTGGCCTGGATGGACGAGGAATAAAAGAATGTGGCAGGAAGTATGGCCTAGATGGATGAGTTTGTTGGAAAAAAGGAATAGACGTGGTTGGGATGGATGACCGTGGCGAAAGGGAAGTCAGATGTGGCCTAGGTGGATGAGAAACAGAAGAAACGGTATGAGTCATGGCCTGGGTGGACGAGTTTGTCATAAAAAGGAACAGACACAGCCAGGGTGGATGATACTCACCGAAGGGGGGACGACATGGCCTGGGTGGATGAGGAAGAAAAGAATGGCCTGGATGGATGGCGTGGATGAAATGAGATTGTCCCAAAAAGGAATTGATTGGTTGGAGACTTGGAATGGATGGTGGAAAGTGAAGAAGAAATGGTAAGATTCATGGCCTGGGTGGATGAGTTTGTTACAAAAAGGAACAGACGTGGTCTGGATGGGCGATACTAACCAAAGGGAGGTGAGAAGTGGCCTAGATGGACGATATTGTCATAAAAAGGGATAGATGTGGTTAGAATGGATGATGCTCACCAAAGGGAGGTGGGAAGTGGCCTAGGTGGACGAGGAAGAAAAGAATGGGAAGGAGTCATGGCCTAGATGGACGACATTGTCATAAAAAGGGATAGATGTGGTCGGAATGGATGATGCTCACCAAAGGGAGACCAGATGTGGCCTGGGTGGACAAAGAAGAAAAGAATGGGCAGGAGGTTATGGCCTGGATGGACGATATTGTCATAAAAAGGAATGCATGCGGTCGAAGTGGATTCAATGACAAAAAACAGTGGGCACGTGGGCCAGGTGGGTGAACAAGGCGCGAGATACCATTTTGGGACAGTGCGGCGAGGGTAAGACACCAGAAAACATCATGTTGACGTTAGCCCCTCATTGGGGAAGGGATATGTGGATGGCATGGACGATGGTTACCAGAAGAAGCACTAAAGTCGAGAAGTCAAAGTCGAGAGACCAATTAAGGGAATATTATCGAGACGATCCATATGGCTGAACCTTCAGGCTGTGGGACGCCCACTTGGGTGGGTGGAGATACCCATGTTCACTTACCCGGGCCGATAAGTTTGGGTAGTTCTACAGGTGCACTTGGCTCAGCTCAACTCACCTGAAATGCGTGAGCCGGTTGCGGCGAGCCGAGCCAGAGCCGAACCAAGCTGAGACGTGGCAACACTACCATGACTGTTCCTGTCCTTGAACTTAGGCTTGAGCTTGAGCGTTCTTGAACATGCGCCCTTACATCGCTTAAATCCCACTGTATTAATCGATCCTTCATGCTCTCTAGCATCTTTAATTTTTCACTTTCTCCCACCCCCGGGCGTCTCATCGCTGCCTTTTACTCTCTTCCTTGTTGCACTCCTTCAACCACTACCTATTTGCAGCTTTCTTTTTACCAACAACCATTTCATGCACATCCTGGACAAGTCTCAGTCCCTCTCTAACCCCCACCACTGTGCCGTTGACGGGTAGTTCTCGGCCTGTTCAACATCGCTCACAATATCACCATTCCAGCGCCCTGGCCGGCATGTCACAAAATTATTGAAGATGGTGTCCAGCATGGTGACCTTCACCCTCAATGGTCATTAATCTCATTGTGAGCATTTTTCAATCCATGTTTCCTTTACCAATTCTCAAGGACCTGACGTGCAGCACTGCTATAGGGTGGGGATGTCGGCGACAGGATGCAAGGTCTCGATGGTGCCCAAATTCTATCTCCGCAGCTCCAACACCATCATCAACCTCTGATTTTCTTAATGGCAGACATTACAAGGCAACTATATGCATGAGACAGCAACCAGTACACGTCAAGTGGGCTGTTCGCTCTCTCTGAACGCCACTACTACTGATGAACGACTCTGACATCCTCACAGGTGACTACACCCCCGACAGCCTGCGAAGGAAATAGCGTAGATTCATATCAACTCCTATGTTCTCGGGCTGTCCTTACTCCTGCAGGTCCAAGCACGCGGTTGGATAGGATGTGCATGTATGGGTGTGGATGGTATGGGCCAAATCATTATCTGTGGTTTGGCAACCACCAATCTCGAGCAAGGCAATGGCCTTCTAAAGCAGCTGGGTAGCCAGGTGGCTTTTCGGATATTTCCCGACTTTTATTAATAACTTACTAGGAAATCCCAACTTCGTTGGCAAATACGTTGCTTGCACGAAACTGGTGCATATATTTGTGTTTTATACGAGGTATATACAAATGTTCACTGTTACGTGCCTTTTGCATTTTGGATTGTACAGTATCAAGTACATCAAATCATCGTTGAATGGGTTGAGTACTTGTGGAACTAATCCGAGGCGAGGCATGCGTGAGCGGGTGACAAGTCGAACGAGCGAGGAGGGGCAGAAGACAAAACAAGGCAAATAGGCGATAGTTTCAGGGGATGCCCCTCAACTGATAACTACGAGTCCTCAACCTCAATGGTGTGTAGGTACTGGTAATCATATAGTAGTAGGTGATAAGTAGTAAATGGGCTAGTAATGAAGCTGTAATGTAAGGTTGAGAGGGTGTAACATGAAGGCGGAGTAAGTAATATCATTGTAAGGTCAGCGTTGCCGCTGGCCTCGTACTCTATCATATTCTGCTCTCTCTTGCCTGCCTCGTCTCATTCGTTTCGTGTCTCGTCTTGTTTCCGCATCCTCTCCTGTCATCTTTATAGCCCCTTTTTCATCTATTCATGTGCCACAGCGCCACCTCGGCCACAGTGTGTTTGTGCCTTGGCCTTGTTCTTGTTCTCTGTGGCCCATGCCACTCTCATGTCCTGTGATCGCCTTTGTTCTGTCTTGTGCCTCGTGTCTCTCAGTTTCCTGTTTGATCTTAGGTTGCCTTTTGTTCTCTGTTTACGGTAATTTGCCTGTCTCGTATACCCCTTTGTCACAGGCTCGTGCTGCGTCTCGCGCCGGGCCCAGACCCTCAATTTTTGGCATATCTTCTCCTTCGTGGAGAACGCAAGCGTCCAGTGAAGCATTCTGAGGATGCACGCCTCAACCTTACCTTTGTACTTACTCCTTACTTCTCGGTCTCACGTTCCAATCTCAGTCTCATGGCCTGCTTACCTCTCAACCCACTTATGCTCACTTCTGCTTTGTTCAATTCAATTACTTCAAGGCCCGTACTTTACACTCGAATAACCTAGCCTTAGGCACTTCAATTCTGTTGAGCCGAGCCAGGAACTGCTTATCGCAGTTGAGCCAGATCGATGGACCGCGAGTAGCGGATCGAGCGCACATTACCATAATCACGTGCGCATACTAATTAATTGACTGATTAAAGACAATTTTCCGATCTAAGTTATTTTTCTTATGATTAGATACCGATCTATGATGCTACAGTATATTCCTATGATTCATGAAACACCTACAGACTTTCTATGGTATATAAGGACTCGTATTTCGACTCTGACACTTCAGTCTTTGACTTACAGACTGAGGTGAGTACTTAATCTATATCTTATCTAGTACCTTACTAACGTGTACCTAGCACGCTTCTATTTAGGTACTTATTGTTATCAATACAGTCTTTGACTTACAGACTGAACGCACTTCTATTTAGCGCACGTGATCTTATCACACCTTTATCTTATCGCTGCAATTTTATCAAATTCCTGTACTTAAGGCCCCAGAAAATACACTAGGAGGATGACGAAGTCCTTGCGCCTGTTTTCCCCTCTTTTATTTCTTGTGTGACGCCCCTGAAAGTTTGACTCGATGACATCAGGTCTCATGCCATCAAAAATCAGTCTCACCCTCTGTCGCAACAAGTCGAAGTCTTCCCTTCCACGACATCCTCGCTTGCTTCTACTCTCCTACCCTATCCTTCCATCAGGAAACCTGCAGCAAACTTTTTCAGACTTCTCTGAGCTCACACGAGCTTGTGTGAGCTCGTACAAGTGAAAAAGCCCAAAAAGTAACAAAAGTTGAAAAGTAACCTAGAATTGGGCAAAAAGTTGTTTTCCACCTTGGCCAAAAAAAGTTGAAAAGTTGAAAAAGTTTCGAAAAACACAAAAATTTCCCTAATGGAGAGAAAAAGTTGACAGCTAAAAAATCAAACTTTTTCACTTTTTCACTTTTCTACTTGAAAAAGTCGAAAAGTTGAAAAGGTTTTGCACAATTTCCTGATGTCCCTTCGAACTCACGCGCGTGCCATCGGGCTCGCACATCATAGTATAGTTGCCTCGGGCGCGGGGCGTTTCATATGTCGAATGCCCCGCTGTGTTATGTTGGACGCCCGGCGTCGCCACGCTTGATCGGTGCGCAGCCAGGGGCTGCAGTGGCGCCTCACATCGGCGCCACGAGGCTGTAAGTAGAAGTCTGCGGTTGTAGGCAAATCGTCACCCCGGTCAATAAGGCAAGCATATGGTAAGTAAATGGTATCGTAGAGTGGCCGTGGCCGTTCGGCCGATCGCCCTGCGGTCACTGACCTCTGGGCATGGTCACGCTTCCATGGATCCACAGGTGGCCTCGTCTCCTCCCGCCTGAGCTGTGGACGCGTTCTCGGCCTCCTCCCACTTCATCAGCACCTCGCCAATGTTATTTCACTACGTTGAGTGTTTGAAGGGGATGTCCTAATTGGTACCCTTTCTCAGAATGGCAGAATTGAATTGGTCATGATTCGCACCAGTACAGTAGCGTGGCAGAGCCGTATCACCGTACTCGTGGTCTCGAGACAGGCTATGGCAACTCAATGAGGAAATCTTCCAATGCGACATGATTGTGTGCCCTACCTGTAATAAGATCTGGATTCACTATGAGGGTGGAAGATGCCTTGCAAGCAAGCTAATTAAAGTGGTAGACAGTCAAAGAGGATGCCAGCATGCATCAGGAAAAGCCCTACTGCGAATCCCAGTTAATTTAGCACTAAGCCAAGTTTTGCACGTTAGCGACCGCCTAAAACGCAATAAGACTGCTGAACAAACGAGCCCGTGCAGCAGAGAATGATATACATGTCATAAGCTAACCATTTCTAAGCAGGCATGTCAACAATGGAAATTATTTTCTCCACACCACCCTCAACGTCGCCTTCTGCCAGTGATCTAGGTCCGCCTGATTTGGCGCGCATCTGCTCGTCAATGCCGACATGCAAACTAAAGTCGTTTGTTTGTGGCATTGGATCATACTCACGTGAGGTGTGTACCATAACATGCATTCGCCGGTTGTGCAGGATAATCCCGGTAGAGCCGGAATCATCTTTGGCCTTCGTGACCGAGACAGGACTTATTTGTAAGTTGTCCGTCCTACAATGACTCAACAATATGAGTGGGAATGAGAATGTAAAGTCAAGAAGCCATACATGTCGGAGGAAAACATTACTAGAGAGCGATACATTCGCGTTGCGGCGATTGTCAATGCAATCAGTGCCGGGAGTGTGAGCATCTGTGTTGCGGAATGTGTAAGAAAATCAATAGGATTTCCCCACACGTAGCAGAAGAACGTACAAGGTTCAACGACTCTGGGATTTCGAGCAGAATTCAATTCGGTCAACTTTTCTCACCGATAAATCACAGAGAAAGAAATGTACGATTCAGGTTCAAAATAAGCAAAACCTGAGACAATGGCACAAAATAGCGGTCAGCGAAAAAGAGAAATACCCAGGAAATAGTAGTCGAACTGACCGCTGGTGGGACCTCAGAAACAGTGGCAAGTAAAAACCAGATGACCCCCTTCCCAATGGAAAACACATCAGTAAATTGAAACTACTGCAGCCATGAAGTCGGAAATATGTTACCACTGACACCTACCTGTTTCCATAAGAAGGCCCCCAGATGGAGCATGCCACTGCCTTGCATGCGTAGGCGAAACAGGCCGGCAAGCATCATAATGAGCAATAAGGCGTCGGTAATAAGTGAGACGAGGATGTTAAGTTTGGCTCTGTCGGTGTTGAACACCGGGCAGCTATCAGATTCCCCGACCCATGAAGAATGGAGCTGTGGATAGAGTCGGATCAGCCCCGAAGGTCACGACGCATTTAAATTTCATTATTCACCAGAGAGGTGCCTGATGCCAAATCAAATGGGTAAGAGATCCTGGTCCATCTACTGTGGAGAAATTAGGGAGAGACTTACCTAGGATAAGGAATGCAACGTTTATTAACCATATGCCGGTTGCAAGTACCAGAACAACCTTATTTCTGTTCCAAATGGCGATGCTGGTGTCACAATAAGCCTACTGGTAAGCTCTTTTTTCCAGAAGGTGGACCTAGTGCAGATATGCAGGAACCCGACGTACACACGGAGCAGTATCAAAAGAGATGCGCAGCCCCACGCCGAGTAGCTAAATATCTAGGAGCAAAAGAGAGACAAAAGGTGGTAACTGATTAGCTTTCCTATAGAAGTCCATCTGAGAAGGTGCTTACGAGCTCAAAAACGATCCAGAGCTTCGTATCGTCATTACTACGATCGTAGGGAGGCAAGCGCATGACACTGCACGTACCTGACAATTGATTGGCTTCGAGACATTCAAGTTAACTATGACAATAATGAGGATTACGGCCATAAGAGTGGTTATCCGCGCCATGGAATAAATCTAACAAAGGGGAAATTTCAGTTTTCAGTTCCCAGAGTCCAACGAAGCCTCAAAGAGTCGCTATTACCACGAACCCATATTGTCCAACGGTAGGGGCGATGCCCTCGGATGACACTCCACTCAAAGTCCAGAGTAGTGCAGAATTCCCAACTGATAGCCGGAAGGTCGAGTTGACATGCCATGATAAGAACATCTGATGAAAGGCTGGAGAAGGCAACACAGTGAACCCACAGGAAGATGCCACTAAAAGCATGCCAGAGATTGTTCTCCGCCTCTGTTGAAAGATGGGTTCAAGTTCACTGGGGTGTTCGAAATCCAGAGTCAGGCTTGAGAAGCATACATACGTGTATCCTGCAAGAGTACACTGGGATCATGGAAATTCACCATCCTGGCAGGCAAGCCCAAGTTTAAGGTCGAAAGGGAGGGGTTTCGTTTGCAAATGGTGCAACAGTAAACCATCGCAAAATAAATAGCTGGATCATGATATAGGTTAAATCATGATCATATTCACATATCCGCCTACTAGTGGCAGATGAGGCTGTACTGTATGATGGGCTGTTCTTCGGTAGCTTCAGTGGCTGACTCGGAGATTTCCGAGTCCAGTATACTTGGACACCACTGGCAGCTGCTGCGGACTGATGAGGTTGTAATGTGGTGATAAAGAGGTATGATCGTCACCCTAGTGATCAGATGACAGTCTGATTAATAATACATGCGGCGACTGCGGCGCCCGGCCCCTTGACCGAACTTAAACCTATCACACATCATGATATCCGAGTCAGGCTGAAGTCTGGGAGTAAGTGCTGATAAGGCACCACACCTTAAACTGCAGCTCGAATATATATTGGTTTAGTATACAATAGTTTCCTACCATCAAATTATCGAAGTGTACTAGTACCACAACTCAGAAATGACAAAGTGTAAAAGCTAGTGCCAGACTGCCAGTGGTGCCAGTGGTAGTCCAAGGGAAGTCCAAGGGAAAGGCGTTGACCCCCTTCCGAAGTCCCTGGGTGGTGAGGCGGCTATACGCGCCAGTGACCACCTTGTACAGCCAGTCCACATTTCTTTGATGCCTGTCAATTGTAAGACAACCGTCATGGTTGTCAGGTACCTTGCGCTCTTGGACTAGGAACCCTCTTACCCCCCAACCTCGGAGTCACTCAAGCACTCTCAGGCCGTTGCTATCCTAAACGCCTGCTGCCAGTGAGGCGCTTCAATTTCAGTCTATCTTCGATGAGGCGATGACTCGGAGAGAGCATGATAAAAAAAGCCAAAGGAGATAATACTGCCAGTGTAAATCGGATGATCCCACAGGCTCTCGGCTACTACTAGTAGTACTCGTCGAGCACAGACCGGCCTTACACATCTGCGAGTGACATTCCCACTGTCACGGTACTTATTCTTCACCTGCGGGATCAAGACTTCAGAGCATCCCAGAGCAGCACTGAAAGGGTGTGTAAGTGGCTCATCCCGGTTATAAGTCATGAAGATGATCTTACTCCACTACGAGAGGCGGTGCAGAAGGGACACCTCGAGTCAGCCCAGATGTTCCTCGAGCATACAGTCGGTTTCGAAAAGTTGTCCGAACGCACGAAACGCGTCGGAAAAGAATCGAAAAAAATCGAACAATTCAAAACAACATATTGGCGCTTTGTTTTCCACTATTGTCGACGTTCCACAGGTCTAGTGAAAGCTATGAACAGAGAATTATAACCCTACAGGTACGTACTCAAGCTCGGGGACGCAATTGGCTTTTGCTAACCATTCCATCTTGTTGCGCCCTTGCACTGCTGGCCAACACCACTGCACAAATTCAAGGATATGGACATGGCGTTCTCCAAAGGTATTGTGAGTCCGTAGTATCATAAGATGACGTTTCAAACGTTGGAGAGGCATGCTGGACACGCGCTTCAAGCAGTACCATCCAGGACATAAGAGCATACTCTCTCGATACCAAACTTATACGGTCAGCGGATTATCCACAGTGACTTGGAAAAGTGAGTATCCATGTGTCGTCCTTCTGTTCTTTCAACCCGAAAATCGCCTAGCGTTTTCGTAATCCCTCTTCAAATTGATGGCACCTTCCTGCCGTCATCAAAGAGGTAAGCGGGCCCAGGCTGCGCAGGCTAATAATCCACCCATGGAAACCTCCGAATGAGGATAGAAAGTCGTTCAGAAGCGAAAGACGAGCTGACCCAGGAACCGAGTATAGTGAGTAATAAAGCATCGAGAGTACAGGGCACGTGATAGCATGCGGCGGCCGCGAGTCGATGATGAGAGGGCGTGTGTGCGTGGTTACAGAGATAGAATGTAGTATGCTCGCGTGGGTGTTCCGTAATTGTGGATGCGGTCGTTCGACACAGAGGTAGGTAGCGCTACCCAATATGAGTGAGCCTGAGGCAGCCCAGAACGGGCCAGAAGCAGTCGCTACGATGTTTCCAGGCCCCACTCGAGCTAGCGGAGGGCTGGGTTGACGACACCCGGAAGAACTCGGTTGTGGGACAGGATGGGATGGTCA
>QFDW01002312.1:0-11391 GCA_003315895.1 Lactifluus rugatus | reverse complement strand
ATCGAATGACTTCTGATTGTGATGGTGATGAGAGAATTTTTTACAAACTAGTCACGTGCCCCTGTGAACGAGAAGGGCGTTGCCCAGAGGCGTTTCCGAGTCTTTGACAAATTTCGAGGCTCATGCACTCATGTCCTAAAGGCTGAATACCACCGCCGCGACTACTGTTACCTGTGGAAAAAAAAGCTCGCAAAAACGGAAGTGCGTGGAGGTGTTTACTAGTGAGACCATCAGGAAGCAGCGGTCCTACTAGTAGTAAACAATTTACTAACAACACCAGGGATGCACATCAGGAAATTGTGCAAAAAAATTTTAACTTTTCCAATTTTGCAAGTAGAAAAGTGAAAAAATGAAAAAGGTCGATTTTTTTACCTGTCCACTTTTTCTCTCCATAGGGAAATTTTTGTGTTTTTCGAAACTTTTTCAACTTTTCAACTTTTTGCCCAATTCTAGGTTACTTTTGAACTTTTGTCCTTTTTTGGGCTTTTTCGCTTGTACGAGCTCGGGCAAGTCCGAAAAAGTTTAATTTGCTGCAGGTTTCCTGATGGGAGGCGAGCAATTGAACACGACTGCTTCGAGCCCCGGCTCTTGTGCCAAGGTAGAACGACCGAACCGACTTCCAGAAGAGCCCAGGACGGTTATTTACCCATTAGCACTTCTGACCCCACAACAAGGCAGATTCACTTTGTTTTTATTTTTTTTACCGAGCCTAGTACCCGTGGCCCCAGCTGAGAATGGGGACCAAATTACAGTACATGTACATGATGGCGTTTTGATTCGTTTCATCCTACGAATTCCTTGCCGATAGTACATCTTTCAATTCTCGAAGCCGTAAGCATATAGTCACACGCTGGAATAGGGGAGATAAGATGGGCGGGGCAGAGGATGAGAGATAAATGGCAAAGCCATAGAATAGACTGCTGATGTAACAGGAAAACCAACAGCCTGAGATGCTTGACACGGATGGCAGGCGCACCCCTCCGACGCCTAGTTACACTCTTCTCGCAGACTTTTCCTACCCACCGAGGACGACGTGACGTCTCGCGCTTGTTATTCCGACAAGCTCAGAACTTGAACAGCTGGACCCGACCTAGCAAAACGATGCAAACACGTGGTAAGTATGAACCTTCCACTGGCAAGTCCGAGCTCCTCCCACAAGCGATGCATTTCTAGTGCGTCGGGGATAGTACATAACTCCACGGGCGCCGCGCGCAAGAAATCATTGATCATCCTAAATGAGGACGATTACAATCTTTGCAACCTCGCGTGCACAATGAGCACTAGAACTGAGGCTCTTAACTAGCGTAGCTACGTACGGCATATAATGCCCTGACGGCGGGGTATGCGCATGCGGAAACACCACGTACAACAATCCCCAAGAACGCCTATATCGTAACTGCGTAGGCATGGTCAAAGTGCAAGAGGGAGAATCAGTTAATCGACCTTGGAGAACCAAGTCAAGAACATGCAAGCATGGCGTGGTCAGCAGCATGAGACATAGTGAGCCCTGTGCGAGGTTTGAGACGCGCTGCTCAACCACTGCGATCGGTACCTCGCGCAGGCGTACGACCCCATCACCGTCGCTGGGCGCGTCCTCCTCTCATCTGACAGCCCCGTGGACGAGAAGGGCGCCTGTCGGATGAGCCCATTCGGCGCAGGGATGCCGAGGAGGCCCAACTCATAGTGGAAACCCGCAGGCTTGCGAAGTACGAAGTGGGAACCCTGAGCAACCAGTGACTGCGCACCAGTCCAACGACCATTATGGGCTGAAACGCGGCGCCCACGGGAAGTGTCAGCGGATGGGCCAGGTGGAAGTGGCCCCAATATGCCATAGCGGAGGATGCGATGAGAGTGGCATGCCATAATCGGCAAGGAAGCAGCGTACATGCCTGTGAAAAAGGGTTGATCTGAAGAGAGACTTGAAAAGGAAAGCGGAGACCAGTGCACTGGAGGGTGTAGAAGCAGGGAGGTCAAACAGGTGCGTGAGGATTTGGGTGCCATATTAGGTGTATGTCTAGGCAACGTGAAAGCCAAAGGTATCACAGGATATAAGCAGTGAGTTTGGCGCTGTGGGGACTGACAATTGAGGGCAGCTGTGATCCAGTGGAATATAGCACCCCAGAGGTGGACCCAGCCGAGGTAGGGTGAGTCGGTTGATACATCCAAGAGTGGCAATTGACGCAATTTTGACAGACCTGGTACACCAGCAATGCATAAAGGCTGTGCCTCCAAGACAGAAAAAGGTGAAAGACGCCATGAAAGAGGATAGCAGGACCTCGGATAACCCGTATCGTACAGAGAACACGATTCCAGCACACTGAGACTGTGGTAAACAAGACTCCAACGGAAGAGCAACATGTCAGACGGACAAAAACTCACTTTGCAAAGAATACGAGAGCGGTTGCAGGGAAAACCCTATAATTAACTCCACGCGTCCTTCCAGTCACTCCAATACCAGGGCGCGCGAGCACGTAGTATGTCCCGCACGGTGCCCGCGCCAACTCTAATTCGAGGTAAAGATGGTCCAAATCATTTTCATGCTCAAATTGAAGCAGCTGGCCTCTTAGCGAGTGAGCCATTAGGGAAGAATGACGGAGGTCCGCCAACATCTGGGCTAGGTGTGCGGGAAGCGGCGTACACGGGATCCTTTCGTCGGCCATAGAAAGAAAACCCGGCAATATCCGGACTCACTCAGATTCTGTTCATATTATACGAGCTCTCACACAGCGCAGCTGCGCAGCATGACATCTCTTCTCAAAGGATCGTCGGGAAAGGAAGTGAATTGAAGAAAGAGAGAGATAAGACGACTACCACAGTATGAGTGTTCTCTTCTAGTACACCAAGAGTACACCTATCGCGTAACCTCGTACGCTTTTTCTGTTTTTGTGAAACTTCCTAGCCGTGATCTGTGGTCACATGCTCTGCTGACGTGTTCTTTCAACATTTTCAAGTCCGTGTCAAACTGACAGCTCCTGGTCATCAGACGATCCATGCGAAGAGCATAGAAACGCCAGGAAGAAGATTGGGGGGTGTTATGCCGGTCTCTATTGACAACCTATCTATGATAGAACCTGCGCGTGGGCGTGGTGTGTACTGGATCTCCCGGCCGGCCAACATGACACATGACCAAGGACCCAGAAAAACTTACTGTACTAGTATGTACCCTGATTTGATAGATATGCTGCAGTCAAGAATACCGAATAAAACACGTCTAACTTCTCGGGGGTCATATAACCGGTCATGTCGAACGGCCGATACGCCCGAGCGCTTTCATTACTAGTATCCCCAGAGCAGAGAGAGCCCCGATGGGGGTATCTCCAGCATCTGCAGCTGTGCTGGGAACGTGCACCGATCGCCCTCCTCGGAGAGCATGTCAAGTTCCACGTGTTGCCGGTGCCGGCGTGCAGGGGCGCCAGGCAGATGGACACCCGAAGGCGCACCTGTACAGGGACGAGATGGGTACAGAGAACAACCGGACGGGAATGCGGCCCGGGCATATCGGAAACCGTGGGAGAATGGGCCCTGGAATAGCCGAGTCAAACCTTTGAAGGAAAGCAGCGCCATCGTCTCCCGCGTGCGCCCATGCACGAAGTGAGCGCCGATGAGGATAGATGCTTTTTTTTGAATGGCACCGTTCGACGTGGGCGTGTCATTGTGGACCCACGGCAGATGTCGTCAATGGGTGCGATACAAGACCAAACACGGAGTAATGGAGGTGTTGGAACCGGAAGTGTCTGAGTGTGATCCATTGATATAGCAAAGATAAAGAAAAGAGTGCTGCTCGGACGACAGACTTTAGTCATGGACGGGAAGGCCCCAAGACCACGAAGCCGGATGAAGTTATTGCAGTGAGGTACACGACGTCAGGAAAGACCCGAGCAGCGAGAGGGGTGTGCCGTAAGGAATAACCACAAAAGTGATCAAAGTCGGCCGAAGAGCCTGGGAAGTGTAGAAAGGAGGGTGGTGAGGGGCAATAAGGACCGATCGGTTTGTGCCGGACATTGTGGTGGTGGAGGGGCATGTGAGAAATTTAAAGTATGATACCGTTATCTGTCGGACAAATGAACAGGTGACGGGGAAGCTTGAAGCGGCAATGAAGCCGTCGTAAAGTGTCGTAAGGGCGAGTCATGGGCGGCGTTGGCGTACCGCTACCAAATAACACCCTCATGACTTGAGGAGTCTTTAAAGACAACTGTAGCAGAATTGGGGAGCTGTCAGGTTTCAGTTGGGATGTGGACGGAACTATTAGTAAGGCTGCTCATTTGATATATATACTGCAGTACTCAAGCAATGAAACGTAGGTTAATCTGTCAGTGGGGAATCAACTCAACCTTCGGAGATGTCGAAAATGGTTTGGTTCAAAACAGTAATAATTGGGGTCTTTGATATAGCGTTGACAGATTTTCTACGGACGCTTTCCATGGATAACTGCGGGTGCCACCGGGTGGACCCATCGTAGACGCTGGGCCCCAAGTACAGGAAGGCACAAGGCTTACTTCCATAAAGACACGCCATATTGCTGGATTTTTTCTATCAGATTGTGGTATATGGAAAAAGAGATTTTCCGGAAGGTAACATGGAGCATGTCTCCAGATGTCCCCAAAAGTCGTCTCAAGTTGAGCCAAGAAAAAAAAAAAGGACGATTGTAGAGGCGACGCCGCCATGAGTCGGATTTCCACGCAACTATGCGCATTGGCACTATGATGCATGAACACGGAGATCATCCACGGTCCCTACGGGAATAAACAACGTACCAAGGTGGGGGTGAGGTATAAACTCAAAATCCCCGGATCGGCTATGCCGTGTTGCTGAATTCGCGGACGACTTGTAATCGGTGCCTCAGGCTGGCTCGGGGACGAAAGGGTTCGGATCATGTTGCGAAATCACAATTGAAATGTCATCATTGGATTTTGAAAAGGACTGACCTACGCTACGCTACCTATGAAACCAACGAGCCATCATGATAGGATCTGACGGAGGATCCTATCAAAGGCCTGGGGGTTTCCAATGGAAACATTGAAATTGAAATAGCCGAGGAACGATCAGCCGTGTCACGCTGTCACACTGTCAGCTTTTTCACCAGTTCACCGCGTGGTGGGGGTAATTTGCTTAACACGCTGCGTGATGTGAGAACCCCGCTCGCTCGTTCACATCCATCCTTGCACTCTACACACAATGTCAATACAGATTCCCCAGCGTGCTAGTTTTCTCCAGATTGTCCGCTACTGCTTCATAATTCTCGGTGCCATCTATGTGGCTTTGGTTGCACTTGGAGCGATACCTTTTGTTCAGAGACAGTAAGCACCCACGCTTTGCGATTATCTCGGCGCTCTCTCATCACGTCGTGTGATCACTTTATTGGTGCCTTCTGCGACAGACTCATCTACGTGAACAACCTCAAAGTACCATTCTCCCCGAGGTATAATACGCCAGAGAAGTATGGCCTTGCTCGTAAGTGAACCCACCCTCCACAGTGCTCCTGCCCTCAACCCATCCCCCGTCTTTCCCCTGTCGATCTTCACCTTACGCGAAAATAGCGTTCAAAACGCGCAACGTATATGTACACACGGCTGATAACGAGACGCTTGGTGCCTGGTTCATCTTCGCGGACCCATTTTACGCTGCTCACAAAGCCGACCTATCTTCTGCTCCCTCGTCCTCCTCCTCCGAGTTCATCCGCTCCGCTCTCCGCGCGCATCCGACAATCCTTTTCTTGCATGGGAACGGCGGCACGCGTCTCTTGCCCTCGCGTGTGCGGCACTACCAGGCTTTCGCTTCGCGCTTGCGCGCGAACATCTTCGCTCCCGACTACCGTGGCTTTGCTGACTCGACGGGCACGCCGAGCGAGGCTGGCCTGATGCTCGATGCGCGTGCGGCATGGGACTGGCTCCGCTCCCACGGTGCGTCGCCGGAGAGCGTGCTCGTTGTTGGCAACAGCCTCGGAACTGGCGTAGCAGTGCAATTTGTAAGCGCCCTAGAGGCCGAGCTACAGCAACTGAGCGCACAGGAGAAGGGAGAAGATAAGCACCGTGTGAAAGAGGTTAGCCTCGAGAAGCCGCGTGGAGTCGTGCTGCTCGCGCCGTTCACCAGTGTCGACGCGCTGCTCGATACGTATTATATACTTGGAGTCGTGCCGCTACTCGCGCCACTCCGGGCGTTCCCTTTCATCGCTAGTGAGTGACTGGGCCTTCGTAGTGGGTGGGCTGCAGAGTATTACGCAAATGAAAATGGGAGGAAAAGGCTAAACGAATTGCTGTATGTGACAGGTTTTGCCAAGAGCTTTCTGGTTCATCGATTCGATTCTCTGGCCAAAGTCGTGGTACGTTTCATTGTCTTGCTCTGGCCTTCTGCCGAGTTTTGATCAACGTCGCTCTAACCTGTTTCTTTTTCAGGGATTAAGTGTCCCACTGTTGATAGTTCACTCGGAAGATGATTGGGATATCCCTCATTCGCACTCCCAGACGCTTTTTGACGCATTTTTGGAGCTCCATTTGCCTCAGGTTCCAGAAATTGAGGCGACGGGTGAAGTTGCGGAGTATATTGTCAAGATATCCCAAGAGCGGGCGGCATTGCGTCAAGAACTAGTGATGGCAAGCGATGTCCCGCGCCTAGGGCATGTTGAGGTGTTCTCCAAGGATAGATTTCACGGCGAGGTCGTGTATCTCCGTACCCGATGGGGCGGACATGATAGAGTCGGGCTCTTGGAAGGCGTACAGGATTACATCGCGGATATGTTCAAGATGGACTAATAAAGTGCGAATCACAGTACCCATTTATTTTACTGTAATTTGCGATATGTAGGTTCCCATTTGTCGCGTGCACAAGAGCGTGTATGCCACAGCTATTATTCAATCTGTTCCTGCCGCTACACGCAAGTGAAGATCATTGCTGAAGATAGCGGTGCGAGTATAGGAGTGTCGACCCAGTAATGAGGTAGACAAGGGATGCAGGAGGAGAGGGAGATAAGACACTTGTTTTTGTAAGGGACAGATAGGACTGAGACGTGTTTCGAAACACTTGAGAAGACTTTTTCTGAGTCACACTGAAGCTGAGAGAGAGGGAGAACACTGGACGATGATTTTAGGAGAGGAAAGTACAGAGATTTACATACATGAGCAGGGACATTAGGGTGTAGAAGAGGGTGGAATATCTAGAAGTACAAGAGGTAGAAAGGTCACAGACGAGTGAGGTATAGTAAAAGCAGGCCACAAGGCGTTGTGGAGGGGGACTCGGATGTGGCTGCCAATGTGGCCACGCGTGGGTGTGAAAAGCATGTGTTTTGAGTCTGGGGCGGAGGGGTTCCTTACCGTGACATTGCACTGGTCAACGTGTCTGTACAGAATAACAGCATATGACTTGATGTCTGGTGAACAGATGAAAGTTCTCCATCCCCCACGGTGTATATCTCGCGCTCAAGCTATAAGTAGATCATCGATGCAAATGGATCAAGCTCGTTACCCCATCAATGCATCATTGGTCATCACGAGGGCCACTCATTGTGCCGTGGTCCATCAGGGTCGCTTCATAGCCTTGCCTTGCCACCTAGCGCTATAGCCCATCAACGTGCATCAACAACCTAGCATCACTGCTCTTTTCCAAAGAGATTTTTAGTATCCCACGTCGCCGAGCTCTCCGACATTGACTTGACTGCGGTCGTTTCGTTCTGATCTCCGTACCTTGCTTCTGCTGTGGATCATTCCCTGTTTTTTATTTTTATCTCCACAGCCACAACATCCGTAACTCGTACACATCTCGGGTCCGTCTTGACCGGTTTGACCGATACAGTAGCGCGTAACTTAGGTTGTTCAAAAAATGGAGTGGTGATTGGATCATCAAACCCTTTAGCCTACCGGCCCGGCCGTTTGTGCTTGCACACGTGATCGTATCATCTCTTAACCGCCTCGGCGGCTCGGACCTCGGCCCCAAAGGACCTGTTAGATCCGCGCAGGTGAGCCGTAAGGGCGAAGGATATTGATTTGGAGAACGTTGAGGGGCGAGAACCTGCGCGAAAAACGGCAGCGAACGCAGCTTGGCAACGTTTTGAACCAATGTGGTCGCCCCCAGCTGAATGGAACGATGCATGCACAAACGGAAAAGAATATGTAGTCCCAGTCAAAGGGCGCAGACGCGTGGAAGTCGAAAAATAGGCTAGTAGTTCGCGTCCGAGTCACAGCGCGGCCCGGGGGCGGGGGCTGCACCAACAATGGCAAGCCACTCCTCCCCTGCCACACTGTTGGCAGGGTGGTAGGCACGCCGTTCCAGGCGACACGCAAGCCTCTCTCCATGCGCGCACGGCCAGGGATCCAACTGAAACAGATCTTGGTTCAATAGATAGAAAACACACACGTTTCCCTGTGGTAGTTCAAGTTATTACAGTACCGTGATATTACCTGTAATTGAAGTTACAGGCGTGCCAAGTGAGCTCAACCGCTTGCTCTAATAATACCACCGATGCATTTTCAGTCCTTCGGCTGCCGGTTAAAAGGATTTTGTGAGTGAGCCCTTTTATTGGCTTCACACTGGCACGTGCATGCACTCGATTCTCAAGTTATCGCGGTGGGATCGCTCACATGACGGAGACATCCAACGTCACCTTGATAAGAGTTGCCAGTGAACAACCAGCTTAGTTCATGTCTGGGAACGAGTATCGATGCAAACCCAGTCTCCTTAGAGAAGAGATTATGTCTCTGTTGCCAATTTTTCGCTCCTGCCTTGGAATCGCCTAATCACCGAGAGAAGAGATCTACCTCACTTCGACGTCGTCACGTTCGAGTTGCAAAAACCCTTTGGGTCCTGCCCATTTCAAGGCTTCAGCCCTCGGCGTTTCAAGCTATAAGTTCAAGGTATGTTTCTCATGGACCCCCCCGTGGTCCAGTCGTGATTCGCCGCTGCATCCTCTAATCGCCGACCTTCCGTCTTGGTCCTCGTCATGCTCACGACTTCCCCACTCGCAGCTCTCATTCTGCTGGCTGCTAATGTTGCGGGGAACCACATTGTTGGTCGCGAATCTCTGGTCTCACTGCCTCTCTTTATGCGCCTCAATATTACCAGTGCCCGAGATCTCATTCAGAAAGACATGGACCGTGCGCGAGCCATAGTGACCGGTAGTAATCTGGAACAGAGCGACACGACTTCAGAGGCGAAGGTCAAAATCGATCTAAACGATAAGTTCTTCGACTACACGATCAAAATTGGGCTTGGTGAACCCCCAACTGAATGTGGGTCGCATTAACTCAGCTCTTGTATGAATTCCCATACCTACTTTAGACACCGTCATCATCGACACTGGAAGCTCCAATACTTGGATAGGCGCTAGAAAGGCCTACGTCCAGACTAAGACCAGTGTGAAGACAGGAGACCACGTGGTAAGCGTCATGTCACCCTCGAATCGATAATCCAAGCAATTACCGTCACTCTTAGTCTGTAACTTACGGCTCTGCACGTTTCACTGGTAAGTTCTCCCTTTTTGAACGCCATTTTTGCTATATCTACATTCTATCGCAGGTCTCGAGTACATAGATAAACTGACGATTGGTCCCAATGCTGCGATTCAAAAACAGTCCATAGGAGTTGCCTCTGAATCTGAAGGCCTGAGTGGTGTTGACGGTATCCTTGGGCAAGTGCGAACTTTGATCTACCATATCTTCTGTGTTAACACTGTATTGGTTAGTATTGGCCCTGTCGACCTGTCCATTGGTAAATTGTCTCCAGACACAGGCATGAGCATCCCCACGGTCACAGACAACCTCTTCAGCCAAAGAATCATATCATCTAACCTAGTCTCCGTGTCCTTCGAGCCGACGGATACATCACGGCCCAACAATGGCGAGGTGATTTTCGGTGGTATCGACACCAAGAAAATCACTGGGGACATCACGTACACGTAAGAGTTGTGCAGTACGCTGAGAGAGTGGAGTGGTCACCTTCGACTGTATAGACACATTACGAAAACACGACCTTCCAGCAAATACTGGGGCATCGATCAATCCATCCGGTATGGGGAGTCGACTCAGCTTCTCGAGACCACTGCTGGCATTGTCGACACAGGAACCACACTGCTTCTTGTCTCTACTGGTAAGTGACTTGGTGACTCTTCACAAGATACGGTCTACAAGCCGATAACACACACATAGATGCGTTCGACTGCTACCGAAAAGCGACTGGTGCTGTTATTGATTCACACACGGGTCTACTCCGCATCTCCCAGAAGAATTTTGCCCGACTCAAGTCGCTCTTTTTCGTGGTCGGCGGCAGAACATTCGAACTCATTCCAAACGCGCAAATATGGCCTCGTGCGCTCAACGACATGTTTGGTGGGCAGAAGGACGACATTTTCCTTATAGTCTATCATCTTGGGTCGCTCAGTGGGAATGGCCCCGACTTCATCAACGGCCAAGTTTTCCTCCAGCGCTTCTACTCCGTTTATGACACTGGTAACCAGCGCGTTGGTCTTGCTACAACGCCATTTACCAAGGCCGAGACCAATTGATATTGTTCAATGTACTGCACGGTAGCTGTGGCAGTTTACAAAATTGATCCTTTTTGTCAATTCGCATCCCCCCCCCTCTTCGTGTGGCGCATGCCTCACCTTGCCTTTGCATCGTCTACGCATCCTTTCCTAGCCTATGAAAGTTGTTAGGGAGCGGGGTTAGGTGTCTTCTTGGGAGGGGGTTCTGTTTCCAGTGCTTGAGTTTGGCTGGTACACTAAACACGTATAACCTTTTTGCTGCAAGCAGGGACTTGAGGGGGGTGCCGCCGAGGTCCTCTAATGCCGCAATGAGGGATAACACCTGGCCCATGGAGTAAGATGAGGGACGGTGCACCCAGCCGGGTAGCTAGGTGACCTTAAGGCTGAGGTAGAAAGGGTTATCAGCGTAGAGTATGGCAACTCGGCAGGGGTGAAGGCAACAGGAATCCCGGTAGGGACCGGGTCGATGAGGACCTTCAACCACCTGACGCTGGTGTGCGAGCCCGATGGCGCGCGCGTGAGTTCGAGGATGAAGACGAAGTAGAGGAATATGAGCGAGAGTAGGAAGCTTAGCAGGGATGGACTTGACAGTTGCGACGGAACGTGGGACTGATCTTTTGACGGCGTGAGACCTGATGTCGTCGAATCAAACTTTCAGGGGCGTCACACGAAAAGATAAGGAGGAGAGATAAGCGCGAGGACTTCGTCGTCCTACCAGTGTATTTTATGGGACCTTAAGTACAGAAATTGGTGCTAAGGCTAGGTATTCGAGCGTAAAGTACGGGCCTCGAAGTAATCGAACGAACAAAGCAGACATGAACATGGCAGATCGAAAGGTAGGTAAAAGAGCTCAAGGCTCTCCAGGAATCATAAGCACATGGCGAGACTGAAACCAGAACACGAGACTGAGAAGTAAGGACTAG
>QFDW01002304.1:0-15624 GCA_003315895.1 Lactifluus rugatus | reverse complement strand
TCCAAGCACGAACTCGAGACCCGTATTGCACGACAACCACGAGTCAATTTCAGCTGTCCAGCGCCCGGGGCGCTTACCGACGCCGATGCCCTCCCAAACTACGCGGCGGACATACGGGTCGTAGATAGCGCCGCGGAGGGTGTCCTCGAGGGCAGGCACGGGAAGGGGACGGCTATAGTTGCCCGGAGTTTGCCGTAGCGCCTTGGCGATCAGGTTATTGTCCCAAACGGAATGAAGATCTTTGGGAGAACAAAAGGGCCATCAGAAAGGTGGTGTTATAATTATAATAGAGGGGAGCAGGTGACGCACTCGTGACGCGCCCGTCAAAGGTCACCTTGTCACTGTTGCCGCCACGATCACGCCCGCTCAGGTGCAATGGTTGGTGCATATCGCCCACGAAATGAATGAGGAACTTGAGTGCTTCCAGTGCCAGCTCTGGCGTTCCACCCGCAATGGCAGCCACAGCTCCCGGTGTGCTTGCAAAGTCGATGAGTATAGAAGAGGCATTTTGGACCGCGTCAAGGACATTGCCGCGTTCATGGCCCTCCCACCCATTCGGTCCCGGGAAGAGGCAGTTGTCCGGAGGGTGATCGCCAACACCGCCAACAAAGTGCAGCGGTGCCGACCACCGTGCATGGCGGCGGATCTGGTCAGCCCAGGTGGCCACCGTCGCCAGGTAGCATGGCGGGTCGGCTGAGTCGGCTCGCACTAGGTCGAGACCGGCACTCGAATCGGAGGCAAGGATGGAGCAGACAGTATTTAGGACGCGGGGATCGAGGTGCGACTGGGCGATAGACGCGACAATTTCATGGCCTTGTTGTAGAATTCGCTTAACAAGCACGGGAGTGGAGACGGGAACCGAACGTACCTGCTGCTCCCCAGGCTAATGCGTGTGGGAGACTGCCTAGGCCGACTACGGCCGCGAGAATGATGGATGTCCACATGACAAACATGCAGTCGGAAAAAGGGACTTAGTTGCGGAAAGCAGCTCTCTTATATACACGAAGCTTTGCTAGCACAGCAATCGTGTTGAATGGAAGAAGCATGGAATGGCGGGGATGAAGGCAACCGCCCCACCGTGACGTGTCCTGATTAGGCTCGCTTCATGGCGGGGCTTCGACTCTTCGAGTTCCCAGCTACTGCAACCCCTTGTTCCGTGACTTTTCCGAGTTCAAACAAAGTAAATAACTGTAACAAGGGACAACAAAGAACCCAGTAAAAGTCATATTGTCACATCCGTTGCGAGGCTCAACCGTACGCCTTAACATTCCTGCGATCTTGTGGCGCGCACGTTCGTGGGCTTCTCACGTACTACTCGCCGCGCCCATAACCTCGTGCCTGCGCGACTCCTGGAGAATGAGATCCTTGGTTTCCAAGGATCTTGGCATCAGTCTGCACTTGAACGGTTTCGGAGTACTGGGTCGGTATGAACCCCCCCTCAAGCTGATCATCGTGAGACCCTACCATAACGATGCTCACCATATGAATCCGTCGTATTCGAGCTCAGGAACTATGTCGCGTCCCTTGGCGTCCCTTGCCTTCCTGATATCGAAGACGTAAAGTACAGATGCAACATATAAGAAGACCGAGTTGTTTGCGAGCCGGAAGCCCGGGCACGATCTAGGAAGTGTATTAGCCGGACGGCTGTGCTGTGATCTAGAGGCTTCCGCAAACCTGCGCCCAAACCCAAATGCAATCAACCCAGGATCTTCCGTCTTGGGAAGCGCTTTGAGATTGCCGTTTGCGTCTAGATACCTCGCGGGGTTGAAGCGGAACGGTGATGGGAAGGTCTTCTCATCGTGAAGTATTCCCCTACGTCATTCCCGCTGTGGTCAGCTTCAGCATTGTAGATCATGCGGGACAATTAGTCACCATATATTGGTGTATATTGTCGTCCCTTTCTCGATGAACATTCCACGATAGATGTTGTCTTCCGTTACGCGGTGAGCCAGGCCTATGTACCATTCCTGTTAGCACCTACTTCACGTACGTTGGGGGGACCTCGCCTAGAGGAATGGCAGGATTCCAACGCCACAACTCTTTAACCAGCGCTCTGATGTAGGGAAGCTTCTCGTAGTCATCCATAGAAGGCAAACGGCAATCTGCAGACGAGGATGGTGGCCCGAGCAGAGCATCGATCTCACCCTGGGCATGCTGTTGGACGTCAGGATAAAGCACCATAGCAAGGAAGAAGTTCAGGAGAGCAAGTGGCGTCTGTTTAGAGTTCCAATTGATTGGTAGTTACAAGGTACATGGGACTACACGAACGGTGGCGGCACCAGCTTTGAAATGTATTCTGTGAGCAATACACGGAACTCCAGGGTAAAGTAATTACCTGAATAAAGAGAGGCAGCAGCAGCTTTGACGAGCTCTTTAACGTGGGTCACATCAACTTCTTCGCTATGACTGGTTTCGATTTGACGGGATATAACTGATGGCAACGCTGTCCCGTTTCTCTATGCATGAATGTGCACAAGCTAGGTAGGGGGAAACTTCAGTCACGCACGAGCTGCTGTTCGACAAAGCTGAACAGTATATCGTACAGCCTTTCGCGGGCTTCTCTGAAATGCTGTGCTTGTTTACGGAATTCGGCGCCGGGGAACCAGGCTGGCATGTACTTCACTAACAAGAAGTTAGGCGGTAGCAACGCGATAATCGATGAGACAGGGAGAACAGACAGATAGGCCAGCGATCGACCCAGAAACGCCCTGGCGCAGAAATAGTGGAGAAGGAAATCGTAGCATCATCGGCGATCTTGACGAAGGGGTCATATCCTTCATCATTTACTTCATAACCGTACGTGAGCAGAAGTAAGAGTGCGGCCGTTGATCTACAAAAGGTGTTGGTAAAGCAGGGGCAAGCGACGTTCCATCCGAGCCGGCGTACTGTCGGATGGCTTTTTCAAAGTCTGCACCCTTCTCCTCGCCATTTTCTTCCTTCCCTGCTTCAAGCAGCCGCAGTAAGAGCCCGCTACAGGCACGAGCCTGCAGTGCTACCAGTCCCGGTTCTGTGCACGCCCGAGGACCAATCGACTCGTGGAGAATTTTGCGGAGCGCACGGAACCGAGCGTCCGAGTGTATAGGCCAAGGGTTCGTGGGCAATGAAACCGGTCCGTTATTGAAAGTGGGCAAAAAGTGTGCGTAGCCGAGACCGTGACTCCACCCGACCCTGAATGTGGTTACGAATATATGAGTCGGGACTCGAGTGAGCAACTTGTGTGGAATACGTACATTTCCCCGGCGAATGTGAAGGTAGGCCGATCGGAGTAGATCGAACCTGGGATAAGACAGGACCGTCAGTGATTTCGAGCGGCGCGATCACTCAATAGACCGTGCCTCGTAAATCGAGTAGATCGCTCGCTGCTTGAGCCGAACCTAATATGATTGTCGTCTTGCTGAAACTTGTAACTCGAACCACGTCACCTAAGACATCGAACATGCTCACTCTGGTGTAGTGTGGAGTTGGTTTAGATAGCGGACGCACCGTATCGCTTGGTCCACTCGTCGTACTTAAGCCAGTGCCGTCTCTGGGGATTCTGGAGCACGTTTCCGAGGATTGGCCATCCTCGCGGACCAGGTGGCAAAAATCCGCGCTTCTTTCTGAGTATAATTCTAGAAGAAATATGAAGAAAAAGGAGGCCAGAGAACAATACACCAGCACAAAAAGCAGGGGTGCGATTCCATACGTATGACCAGAGAAAGAGTAGCATCATCAGGAAATTGTGCAAAAACTTTTCAACTTTTCCACTTTTGCAAGTATCAATTTTTCTTACCTGTCCACTTTTTCTCTCCATAGGGAAATTTTTGTGTTTTTTGAAAGTTTTTCAACTTTTCAACTTTTTTTTACCCAAGTGGAAAACAACTTTTTGCCCAATTCTAGGTCACTTTTGGGCGTTTGTCCCTTTTTCGCTTGTACGAGCTCGGGCAAGTCCGAAGACGTTTGCTTCAGGTTTCCTGATGTCATGGCAGACGGTTTAGGGCGCGCATGTGGCTTGATCGCGATCAGCGACTCGCTATCGATTCCCAATGTCTATCCCCGACCTCGATCTTTTCTGCTGGGTTCTGGGCGACAAGTCCCAGAGCGTTTTTCCAGTTGAAATTCCCAGCAACAAATACGTTGGCACCCTCAAGAATTCCATCAAAGCTGCGAAACAACCCATTTTCGACCAGATTCCCGCCGACGCTCTCGTTCTCTATAGGATCACCATCGCAAGGGATGCCTTGGACAATGAATTGGAAAAGATTGACCTCAATTTTCTCGATAACCTTGATAAGCTTCATCCCACACACATGCTATCCTGGGCCTTCCCGCAAGGACTTCCCGACAGCGACTTATACATCGTTATTATACAGCCTCCTGCTGGTTAGTGGTGCAAGTATTGTTTGCGCTACTGGTACTGACGGAGTCTTTTCCTTTTTGTTCGTAAATAACATCCATGTCATTGTAGTGGCCCATTCTGGTGCGTGGGTATACATCGTTTCGTCATCGTTGGCTCACACAGTCTTCTGCACGTTCGTGATCCTTGCATTTTTCCTTTTCGTGCCTATATATGGACTCGTTTCATCCTTCATATCCGTTTCATTTCAACATCCCCTCAGCATACTGGTGAAATAATGAGTGTTTTACCTTATCTTTTGTTCTCTGATTGTATGTAGCTGACCCTACATCGTTACAATGGAGTACATTTCGAACGGCGTCCCGATTACCACCTCACCCCAGCTCGCCACATACAGAGGCAAATGAACAGCAGAATTGATGACACTCGTTCAATCCTTTCACGATAATGGATTCGTACATGGAGACTTGCGCGACCCTAACATCATCTGTGATGACAAGGAAAACCTGTTTTTGGTTGATTTTGACTGGAGTGGCAAGGAGGGGGTGGCTTTTTATCCGACTCCAAACTCAATGGTTTGAAGGCCGAACATCAGTTGATCTGAAAATTACAAGAGATGATGCATCGATGATGATGCACGTGTCCTGCGCAAGACACTAGATAAGCTTAAAAAGTAGCCATTTGGTAGTCCTTGTATATGAAGTGTATGATAATGCATAAACCCGGAGCGACGGACAGCGATTCAGGAAGTGCTGGAAATGCATTCAGACCTCAGGTTTATACCACAAACTGTCCCGGGGACCGAATGCCGCACTGATGGAAATCTCGCTGTCACCATCATGCCGGCAGCGATGCGAGAATCCAACAATGAGTCCGGACATGGACTCAACATCCCCTTGGCTACCACAAATATGACACACGTTTCCCAACCATTCTCCTCACTGACACGGGTATGTATGCACATCCCTAGGTTGATTGCTGGCGCAAACGGTCGCAGGTTCACGCGTCCAAGTTCTGGCATGATCCACTCCCAATACGCGCCCCTTGATTCAGTGTGCGCCCTTCTAGCCCGCTCATCGCTCCTGAAACAAGAAGACTGGTCAAAAGCAATCCGCCGCCTGGTCCGTCCCTTATGGCTGCTCCCTGCCGCCGACAGGCGCGGCGCCCTCTCTGCTTTTGCCGCCGCCACTTGGCCCCTCTTCTGCCGTGGTACTGACGGAGTTTTTTTTTTTTTTTTACTTCTCGCGCGCTTATACCTTCTCACATGTGGACTCATTTGATCCTCTGTATTCACTTCATATCAACATCCCCAGAAGTTCTCGGAGCTCATGCAGCAGATACCTGGCACGTTTCCTCGCCCTCCGATATCCGGCTGTCTGTCATGTTCACGGTGCCAGCTCAAGGAGACTTTGGTGGGGAGAGTAACATGCAGCCAAACAACATAGTGGAACTTCGCAGTCCTGTTGAACCCGAATTTCTAAGTAACTTTAGAGTCAACGGCGATGGATCTCATCAACTGTGGTAGGATTTTCCTTTATCAACGCTTTCTTGGTCACTAAAGTTGTTCAGATTACTATGGTTCTCTCGGAAGTATGCACACGCTTCGATGACTCCTATGAAGAAAATGTTGGGGAAGCGGGCAACACTTATACGTGTTATTATCTCAGTGACTACTACCTTACACGCCTGCGACTTCTTTCCACTTGTTATCACACCTTAGGTACCTGACAGTGGGGTACCCAGACATGATCTGCCTAAACATTTGTAACCCCGCCACTCCTCGAGGTACGTCCCGCCACAGGTACGCAGGAACCAAAGACACGGAGATACGAGAGCGTGCCCGCGTTCTTGTACAGACCAGCGGGTGCGCTGTTGACGGTGAAGATTTTAAAGCTCTGCTCGTTGAAAGGAGACGAGAACTTCGTGTTCAGGGAGGAAACCTGTGGATATCACGATGCGGTCAGATTGAGAGGGTAGAGGACACGCATAAGTTAAATGAGTCCAGTCCTTCATCCTTGGAGCACGGAATCAAGGTCCATGTTTAATGTCAGGTTATCACAGTCCAAAGTATGCATTAAGAACCCATCGACCGACATTAAATCCGAGCAGCGATACAATGTACCCTACAAACAATGGTAGTAGTGGTGCGAGAAGCAGCTCGGTCCGTATGAGAAAGGGTAAAGCTGTGATAAATTTATTTAGATGAGTATTTTTACACGTGAAGATGGAATGAATTCACCATTGAGCCCTAGGTAGACGCCGTAGATGTATTGTGCGAATCTAGAAGAAAAGGTGAGCGGACGGAGCAAGCTGATATCTAGGAACTCACGCAACGAGATAGAACGTGTTCCCAACCCATAAGCACACCCAGTTCGTCTTCAAAATAACAGGGACGAGGAAAAGTTGTGCGACATAGAGGGTAAGATAAAGCGGGAAAAATGCGTTGGTATGGACATCAAACGCGTAGGCCCATTCAACAGCGGTATCTGCAGGGACTGAATGGGAAGGTGGTGAGAGGAGAGCTCGATTGGCGAACAGCCTAGAAATTCGTCAAGAGAGGGTGACTGGTCCGCACAAGTAAATCGTACCACAACAGAGTAGCTGAGATAACTCCAACAAGAAGGAAATCTCGGGATACCATGAGGAATACCAAACGAATAGCGTCATATAGGCCATAGGACCAGACTACAGACCAGGCTATCGCTGCGCCTACAATCATGTTAGGTGCTGATATACCACAATGGAGGCGGGAGAATCACCAAGCATGCCTCCGGCTATCAGAATCAAAATGGCTGGGTCATCTCTTGCCCATGTGTTTTTTGTTTCTCCAGGCATATGAGTCGTTTGGAACAACGAGGCAACGTCTGATATACACACGTTTATGGAAGTATACATTCCGATACCTTTGATGTAAGTCAGCGAAGGACTCGACATGCTCAGGGGGGGGGGGCAGAAATACACGTACACTCTCTTTGGCGCGATGCAAAGGTAGGTTAGTTGCCAAGCAGCAAGTTCGAAATCCTACCAGAAAACCTCGTCAGACGTGCCAGACAAAATGATCAAGGCGTTTGCACCATCTGTTGGAATTTAAGCAGCCGTCGGAATATAACAGGTACTCTGTTCGTGACTGATTGGGACGCCCTAGATGAGCTGCCGTTTTGTGATATGCTGGCGGTAGTGGGAAGGAGGGCCATGTTGTCTTGCACCCTAAACCGACGAAAGCGCGGAAGCGACAGGTTGAAACTTTGCAACGAAGAAAAGAAGACTAAAGCAAATATATGGGGCGCCTCTAAACAAGCGATGAATGCATTGATACGCACCGCAAACTGGCAGCAGTTGTGTTTCGAGTTGTTGCTCACAGCACCGCGGCGGACGACGTCAAGTCGATTACGGCATCCTAGCTTTGTTCGGAAATTCAATGATTTTAATCTCCGCCTGAAGCGTCTTGTGTTGTACTGAATTGGCACAAAAATGCGTAGTGACTTTCCTTGGCTTCATATATCAGCCTTCAACACCGCCCGGATCCATCAACATGAATGATGATCAAGAACTCGACTGGGGGATTGGTGAGGATGATATGGACCTGTCAAGAGTTCATATGGTCTCATTAGAAACCACTTATGCGACAGGAGGTGGCGAGGGCGATGATGTCGAAGACGCGGTTTCCCTGGGAGGTGACGAAGAAGAAGAGCTTGCAGCTTATGGTGCTCGTCTCAACGAGCGGAATGCACTTTCTGCTGACAAAATGCAGACCATTGCTTCGAAAAAGGACACTAGAAGGCGTAGCGCCTCCGTCGGTATTTCTCCCAAACCCAATAAAGGGACAAGTCAAGTCCATTCAGCTCCCCTTCCACCATCTCCCCCGCCAGAAGTTAACCAACCTACTCCAAAGCTGACTCATGCTCTTCCACCTAAACCCGTAGTCTCTTCCTCGATTCGTGCACCACCTTCGACGACAGCTGCTAGTCCGATGTGCATGCCACGCAAGGAACGCCGGTCTAATGGAAGCGCCACCAAGAAGGGTGACGATCCCCTACCATCTGATAGAGAGACCAGAAGCTCGCGCACGACGGGTCGAGATGGCCACCATCGTGACTCACGTCCCGACGAATCATCTTGGACGCGTCCCGATTCTAGTGCCACAGACTCACAGCCTCTCCACCGAGACAGGACAAGAAGTTTTGATGATAGGGATGGTCGCTCGTCCTCACGGCGGGAAGATGACTGCTATCGTCCTTCATATCGTCAAACCCACTATTCCTCTGATGAAGAGGGGCGGGAGCCTAACTCGTATCATGCACAGTCTCACAATGACACACGCTATCGCTACAACGACAAAGATAGACGCCATGATCATACTGGCGGGGATCGTCCTGATAGATCCAACGCAAGAACCGCAAGACACTCTTCCGAGGACGAATCTATGGACCGCTGGCGCACAGGCCGTAGGGAGTCTAGTGACCCTGACTCTCGTCATGTTCATCCCCGTGATCGTGATGCCTCACCTATCAGGGATGATAGCACTCGACGAGTCTCACGAAGGGATGATTATCCTGCTTATGATTCTTTTGACAAAGGTTCTCGGGATTTTGATGACCCATCTCGTTGCAGTGCTGGGATAGCAGAGCGTTCTCGATACCCCGAATCTTTCAATGGGCGCTCAAATTCCGTCGTCTCGCGGGAACATTACACCCAGAATCAGGGTCCAGGTAGATCATCGACTCTAAGTACGTTGTCTGCATCATGCCGTACCATGCCCAACGCGCCCTCCCACACCTGTTGCCCCTCCCGAGGCGGAGGACCTGTATGTTTTTATCCCGAGAAGCCTTGGGAGTTGTGCTGTTCCCGGATCTACGCCTCGACCGACTTGCAGGTGTTCATTGTGGCCTTCTCACTTTTCGTTTCCATGCTATATGCCATGTCTCGTTCTCAACGACTGTTTCCCCCGCATATTTCATCTTCTAGGACGCGATCCCCCCTCACCACGCCCGCGGTCACAGTCGCCCCCCTATCATCGTCGTTACGATCGAGGACATACCCCACCGCACTATCAGGAGTACCCTTCTGATTCTTCGCGGCCTCCACATTTCCGGTGTCAAGTTGAGAGTCCACCCCCGAGGCTCCGTGGTTCCGACAGACCAGATCGGCGCGAACCTCCACTCGATTTGCCTCAGCGTCGCCCTCGGGTCGCTTCTGATGCGCATGATCCGGACTACGCAGCCAAACGCCGAAAGATGGATGATCGTGATGGCCACGTCCCGCTTGTGCGCCGAGGCCCTGCTGGCACAGATACATACACGCCACAGGAAACATCCACTGCCTCAACGTCGCCACGATCTACGGGAGCCTTGGATGATCTTAGCCGTACGTCAAGCTCGTTTCATAAGCCTTGCACTTCTCGCCTCATCAGCTCGTGTCTGGCATTTCCAGGACATCGGCGACGAGAACCTCTGCCTCCGCAAAGCCATCGCTTTAAAGAAGCATCCGAATCAGCTAACCGATTGCTGAGTAGTTCGAATAGGATAATGCCTCAACCACAAATGAAGTATGTCACTACTACGTGTTCAAAGTCATCATTGACCCTGATAAATCCAGCGCGCCATCTCTCCACCGGCATTATCTCGAGACTTCAAGAGATCATGAAGTCTTCTCGTCTCGCCACCCAGACATAGATACTGCGCGATCCAATCGCCCACGGATATCCACTTCTCACGACGTCGGACACGCTTACTTGGACAAGATCAGTCGGAATGACCACATGGATGTTGACCCAACTTACCCGCCCAGGTCCCCATATGAAGAGTCCACCCATCCTCGAGAGTTGCCCGCTCGCACATCTTCCCACAGCGATGCGATAAGTCGTGGACACGTTCCTCCGACGCCGCGCTCCCGGAGGCGAGAAAGTCTGAATGCTATGCCGGCTCCCCCTAGGGTGTCTGCTGCGGAAAGCATTCGCGGGCGTTCCCGCGATGGATCGCCCCCGTATCATAATGAACCTCGACAAGCAAGCGCGCTGCCCTCGTCAGCTTCATTGCCCACATTGCCCCCTGGACCACCACAGGATATGCCGTCTGCCGAGGATCATCGGTATCGTGGGCGTCGTTTTGAGCATGATAGAGATCACGATAGAGAGGTAAGCATCTGTGAATCTACTCGTATTTTTCCTAATGCCCCGGTGTCAGGGTTATTCTCCTACGCTGTTGACAAACCCGACCAACGCAGTGGCTCCAAGATCGCAGTCGACCAAAAGATACGACGACTCCGAAAGAGGTAGGAGGCATATAAGCTCCATATGTTCCCTTACCTCATGGTTACTAGTTTATCATTCCACAGGTCATCATATTCTCGTATGTTTGAGATATTGTACCATGCGAAGTTGCACTCAACCACCTTGCTAGCGATCCCCCGAACTTCGTGCCCCTGTGTCCGGTCAGGAGCAATCACGATACCAGACGTCTAATGCATCTGGCCTGCGTGGAGAACGTCAAGCTGTCGTGAGTCCCTTTTTAGATAGAAATATTTGCAGCGTTCAAGTATGGTTGTAGTCAAACTCTGATTCGAACGGGCCATTTCCTTCGCTGCGGGCTCGTAGCACCTCTCTCTCTAAGTCTAAGCACAGTCCACCGCAAGAGCGGCTGGTTAGTAAATCAGACTTGTTGACCTCGCAGATCTTATCTGATTCTGAGATAGAATCGCTCTGGTCCTCCGCCTGAAGTTGAAGTGATTCTTGCACCAGTGCCACTGCCGCCGCCTCCAGGTTCCACTGCCGAATCCATGCCAAGACAACCCGAGTTTATGTCAAACCTTCCGCCACCGAGTACGCGACTACCGGGTGCTCCACCTCCCCCGATTCTTCATCCTTACGGCGCACCGCGGGACCCCAATATCTATCATCAGTTGCCGCCGCCTAAGGACGAGAACATCTCGGCAATATCCGAGAACGACCATGGGCGGCAGCCTCCACAGGACGAGTACAAACAACGGCCTCCGTCACCAACGGGGCAACCAAAAGACGTTTCGCTTCTGCATCCTTATCAAACAGAAAGGAGTCGTGAGCAAGTACCAGCCCATTCCTCCGAGAGGGCCCCGCGCACGTCAGCAGGTGATGGACTTAAGGAAAATTCACGAGAGGAGCGTCGATCATCGAAAGTGCCATCAGAAGTCAAACCCGCATCCTGGGATCGTCCTCGTGAGCCAGCGCCTCCGCCGAAGCCTCTCGCATTACCTGCAAGTTTACCCCCCAAACCTGTCGCGGCACTCGGGGACCTAAATATGCAACAATCCACGTCTTCGCGTGCTGGACACCAGTCTCGTGGTCGACGTGGTCAGCAGCAGCCACCAAGCGAAGGAAGTAGCCATGGCACAAGATGGGGCCCAGCACCTCGGGGAGAAGGGGGTAGAGAGAAAGATGGAGAGAGGAACATGTGGGGACCGGCCCCTGAATATCAAGGGCCTTCACTATTGGCTCGTATGTCATCAAACGACTCGTTTGGAGGAGAGAGGATGGAGATCCGCGAGAGAGGTGGTGAGGTCCAGAGGAGAAGGGCGCGTACGAAGAAGTATCAGGGCGCTTAGGCTTTCAGGACAACATTAAGATATTCTTAATTCGACAGCCATGGGGACTAGTTGATGGTTGATGGGTTCGACTGATGTAAGTGGGCAGTGAGATGTCTACTGAGAGCAATTTACGCTGGTGCTGTAATACATTTTGCGTCGCTCTACGTGGCGGTGTGGCAAAAGCTGCGCGGATGATATAAGAGCACAAAACAGGAAACTGGATCGATTATAATTAGCTCAGCAGGGAGACGACCAAACATACGTATACAGTCTTGGGAGATTTAAACGCAGCTGCGTCCTAGGATCTTGTCACCATTAATACGCCCTCCTCTTGAATCTTCACTATAATGTCTCCTGTAAATACATTTGTGTCATGTGACCGTTTACCTCATATCTCACATCTTCTTTCAGGTTGTCCAGAACCCTATTAACGAGCACTGCGGCTCGTCCTCCTGCACTTGCGGCTCCAAGTGGGTCTCCTTATCGCTGACTTGACTCGGAGACAAGTCCTTTGCTAACACTCATGCAGCTGCAAGTGCAAGCCGGGAGAGTGCAAATGCTAAGAGTGTCACTTGGAAGGGAATGAATGTATTTTCGTGTTTGAGTAGTAGTTATGTGGCTTTTTCATAAATTGAAAGAACTGTCTTTGCTGTCCGATATAACGTTGTCACGGTCTGGTTAATTCGGCTGACGTAAGAAAGGTGTCGTGGCCGTAGTTGTGGCTGTACCGTAATGGAAAGCTAGTTTCCTTGTTTGCATTTAAGCCACGTTACCAGTAAAACGATAAAATTTCGATTAATCACCATTCACACACTCACTCTCCTTACATGTCCTACAGACAACGCAAGCGACAGAGCCGCTCTCCAGCACCGCCCCAATTCCAAGAACAGGAAACAATGTCCAGGCCTTCTCACTCTAATCCCGCAATCTCGACTACGCTTGATGGCGTACAAATCACGCCCCGTACCCCCCGTGTCATGCGCCAGAATCATGCAGGCGTGGAGGAAGTCGAGATGAGCCTCCTGGATGAGGACGATCGCAGACGTGCAGATGTCGGGTTCGCGGATGGAAACGGACATCTAGGGGTCAAGCACAAGGCTCCACTGTCGTCGGAGGATAAGAGGGCAATGACGTTGTTGTGTGTACTTTGTAAGTAACTTCCCTCTATCCCTTGGAATCAAACGATTTATCTACCGACCTCTTCGTACCTGGCTTGTTTCCCGCAGATCTCATCCAGGGTGTTCCTGTACGTGCCAACGTTTCCTCGTTGCTGTTATCCTCTGCCTGACAGCGTTACGTAGCTCGGCTTGGCTTTGGGTACAGACACACATTCTTCTGTAACTCCTCCTTTGACTAATAACGACCTGGTGTCAGGCTCCATCCCTTTCATCCTCCGCGAGCATCTTTCATATTCTCAGCTCGCGGTGTTCACCCTCTCTGCTTACCCATACTCCCTCAAGTTGCTTTGGTCCCCCATCGTCGACGCCGTCTACTTCACTTCTATTGGCCGCAGGAAGTCATGGATTATACCTATGCAAACCATCATCGGCTCCTTAATGTTTTGGATGTCGTTTGGCGTGCAGGAATTGATGGACAATGTACGTGTTTCCCCTTCCCGCTCTCTTTTGTCTGCCTAACCTGATGTACCGAGTGCAGGCAAGCGAACATGTAATCGGGTTGACATTCACTTTTACGACACTGGTGTTTATTTCTGCTACTCAAGGTATGTAGGCGGTTCTGCGTTGCAATCATGCCATCTAAATGCGCAGCTACTTTGTAGATATTGCCGTCGATGGTACGCATTTCAGATTTGATACCACTCTCTTCAGTCTCACCTTTTCATGTTGAACAGGCTGGGCATTAACGCTTCTCTCCGAGGAGAACCTTTCTTACGCTTCCACCTGCCAAACAATTGGCCTCAACACCGGCTTTTTTGCCTCGTTTACGGTGTTTCTAGCGCTCAACAGCGACGCGTTTAGGTACGCTCGCGTGGCAGCCCTTTCCATTCACGTATGTTTATTGATTATCTGGCCTGCTTAGCGAAAGATGGGGCATCCCAGTGCTGTCACTCAACACATACCTTCGTTTCTGGAGTATCGTCTGTTTCTCCGTCACTTTCTGGCTCACATTCTTCCAAAAAGAGGTATTAAGTCTCCCTCATCCCTGTCCGCGCGATTGACTAACGCACCTCTCAGCGAAAAGAAATTCCCAGGGACGGGGACACAAGCATTTCAGGCGTCTACAAAACCATTTGGAGCATCGTGAAGCTCAAACGTAGGCCCTCCCCTCTCCCCTTTAACTCCACTCGCATATAACGAGCTCTAGATGTCCAATCTACCCTTTTGATACACCTAATTGCTAAAATTGGCTGGGCGACGCATGATGCTGCTACCAGCCTCAAGATGGTCGAGAAAGGTCTCGGCAAGGAAGACCTTGCAGCCGCAGTGCTCATCGACTTTCCATTCCAAATCCTTGGCGGGTACTTGGCCGCGCGCTGGTCACGCGGTGACCGCCCACTGCGTCCGTGGATATGGGCAGTTTGGCCTCGCCTCGGATTTGCTCTTCTCGGGGCCATCATCGTCTGGAAATTCCCAAACCCACCAATCTCAACTGGATTTTTCTTATTTCTGGTGCTGCAGAACTTACTTGGCTCATTTGCAGGGTGAGTAACCGAGATTATACATCGACGTCATTCTAATATTTCCTTGGTCAGGACTATACAGTTCGTTGGGATCACTGCCTTCCATACTAGAATATCGGATCCCGTAATCGGAGGAACTTATATGACTGTATGTTGCTCTCAATTTTCTTCACACACATGTCTTACCCTTCTCAGTTGCTCAATACCTTCACAAATCTTGGAGGAACCTGGCCAAAATTCTTCGTGCTCAAAGGTAGGCCAATCACCTACCCGGTCGTCGACTCTGTCTGATGACATGCGCCAAAGCTGTCGACTTTTTCAGTATTGCAACGTGTGAAGTCAGCGAAGCCGGCTCTTCGCTAACTGTGAAAGGTGAGCGCTCCGAATCCACCTCCAATCGAAGGTTACCAACTCTTTCCCCAAGCCGCAGAATGTGTTTCTGAACATGGGAAAGCGCGATGTTCCGACATAGGTGGTGCCTGTATCACTGAGCGCGACGGGTACTACCCGACTACTGGATTGTGTTTGTTTCTGGCTGTCGTTACCTGGGTTATTTTCATTATACCTACCGCGCGGAAGCTGCAAGGTAAGCTTTTTTTTAGGTAATCTTTCCCATGCCTATTGAAGCTGACCCACCCTTTGTGTACAGCTTTGCCGGTTACAAAGTGGCGTATCTACACATGAAATAACAGTATTCCAACCTCTACATTATTGATAACGTATGTATTGTAAGGTCTGCCTGGCTGCTAGCCTCATAACCGCACGTTTGTCGTCCTTTCTCTTTCACTTTCCTCACCTACTCTCGCCCCCACCATTCACGGCATCTCAACGATCGGAAACCATCGGTGTACCGCCAAGCCGTACTCTCTGCCTTGTCTCATGCCACATGACACCACCTCACCACGTTCCTGTGTTTCTGTCTTGGGCTCGGGTTGTAGTATTACTTTCGCATCTGTCGTAAATGCCTTCCTATCCTAAGTAGGTACAAAGATTAATGTATTTAAGGACCTCTAAATTACGCAGCAGAGGAGCAACGAAGCGTCGCCAACTACCGTGACCGTTTCCTTTCCACGGTAGACTCTGTCCGAAC
>QFDW01002293.1:0-10051 GCA_003315895.1 Lactifluus rugatus | reverse complement strand
GAGGATTGGGAACGTGGCTGTCCAGTTAAGGTGGTTTCCAGAGTCGCAGAAAGGCTGCTGGCAGCCTGCTGAAATGGAGGTACAATGCGACATGGAGAGCGAAGAAAATGACGATATCGGCCAAAGTGTGAACTGTCCGAGTCGACACCTGTAACTTTATAACTATCTGCCTAGGCAGTGTTGATGTGATGCCCAAAGCTATTCCGATGTGAGGCTTCACACATCGGATACAGTGTGTGATTCGTTCATCCCTCGAGCGCCTGCTGCAGACGCTCCCATGGCTGCGGCAGGACCCGGGCCCCGATCCCTTCGTATCTGTCTCTGTCCCTAGTCTAGTCTAGTACCAGCAGCTCTACTACTTTCTACAGGTAATGCCCCATGGCCAGACATTCCTCACAGGAAATAGGGTCCATCTAAGAAAGTGCTTCCGCCTACACGTCACGAGGGGACTCTTGGATAGGGGAGCCGCACACTCCATGCCACCTGCTTTCAAAGTGACCTGCCTTACATTCAGTTCTCTACTGCAATGTCCGACTCGGAGTCCAGCTCTACTCATTCGGCCTCGCAAGACGATCAACGTGAATTCCACACGGGCCACACTGCACAGCTACTCGCCCCTCTAAAAGAGTCAATCATCCATAGGCCACCCTTCGTAGGCGGATCACTCCAACTTCCCCTTTCTCATTTCTCTCTCTTTTACAAAGTCACCAAAGACGATCATGCGACCAGGTTCGTATGCGCTAACACCGTGACTATCTCTCAGGCTGTACCAACTTTTGTAGACATATCAACTTTGCGAACGCAACCCCTGAAGAAATAGAGCAGCTCGCGCAGGCCTGTGAACCCACCACCTTCGACCACAGCAAAGAGGAGGTGATGGATGAGACTTGCGCCAACGCTAGAAAGATGGACAACGGCTATTTTTTTCCACCGCTGCTGCCTGATCACACTGATCTCATCAAGATCGTGCGCGACTACCTTCTCGAGGGTACTGACTCGACTCGCCGTATCAAAGTCGAGCTACAGAAGGTGTATAGTATGCGCCTAATCATCATTCACACTTAGCAGAAACTAACTTACTAACCAGGTAAGGGGTCATTCTACAAGGCCCACGCCGATACTCCACGCAGCGAAAAGATGTTCGGATCACTCGTCGTTGTCTTTCCAACACCCCACGAGGGTGGTGCCATGCTCTTCCGGAAACGCGGCAAGGAATGGACGTTCGACGCTTCCACTGCATTGTCGGCCGCACCGTCAGCTTCAATAGCCTATGCTGCATTTTTCTGCGACGTCGAGCACGAGGTTTTACCTGTTACGTCCGGCCATCGTGTCACGTTGACATATCATCTCTACTTTCATGACGATGAGCGCACCTCTGCGAAGTACTTGGTATCGGAACCCCCTTCCGTGGAAGAGAACGAGCGGGTGTTCCGTTCGACATTCGAGGCTCTTCTGAAGAACCCGGAGTTCCTTCCAGATGGGGGTACGCTCTGCTTCGGATTGCGGAATGTGTACCAAGTAAAGGGCAAGCTTGAACACGTCCACGGTCTGCTGAAGGGTAGCGATGCGACTGTCTCTCAGACCCTGCGCGCACTTGGATTTGAACCCGTCTTATACATATACTATGTGTGCGGATGTAACGACGACGATGGTGTGCTCCTCGACAGAGTACCCAACTTTGAGGGCTTTTACGACGTTGAAGATCCGATGGAATTATTCCAAGGTTACGGCTGCATCTCGATCCCCGCCGACGAAGAACTGACGTGGGTCACGTCAGAGCCGACACTCAACACCATAGAGACGGCATATGTTGCGTTTGGGAAAAGGCCGTATTTGGAGCTGACGCAGGGGGAATTATGTCTTGTTGTTCGTATTGGTAAGGTAGATGATAGGTTGGCGTATCCCACAGCTACAGAAATGAAACCTTAGGAGGGAGAGACGCAAGTACTGCCAAATAGTAAAACTGTGTGTAGCTGACCTGGAATAAGAACTACGGCTTATTTTATATGAAGACTTGCGTGCATGCTCATTCTAATTAGACTTCAGTACGTGTCTACTATCCAGGTAAAGATCATAACAAATATTGTCTGCCTTTTACCCGCGCTTCAACAGCATCCTGTGTGCGTACCCAAAGGCACGCGCGTGAGTTCAGAAGTTATAATACAGGAGAGTGGTCATGCATTTCTTTTACTCACTCTGAGGTCCTTATATACATAGAGATCTGTAGCTACTTGTGGTAGGGAAGCGTATAGTACAGTCACAAGTGTAATCCTACTGATCAAGCCTGAGGCGTAAAGAGAACGTGGCCGAAGTGGCATACTGGTGGTCTCGGATTGTTGTCGAGATACTAAAGATGGGGGAGCGAAAGCAGAAGGAAGAGGAAGGTGGAATGAGGCAGACACAAAGAGGCTCAAAATGTGAGATTTGCGAGGGCAGCGGGAATGCTGACCCTACAGCAGGTTAAATCTCGCGGGGTTTCAGGGCGGGGATGGTCTGCATGTGCGAGTTCAGGAAGGCTAGAAAGCCAGGGATGCGTGGCAGGCTCTTTGTCAGGGACGGGTAGAGAAAGAAGAAGTCGTGGGGGGCGTACCGGCCGCTGCCCGGAACCCGACACATTCCGTTTTTTTCCCGAAAAGAATGAGTACGCTCAAAAGGGGAGCTTGATAACCTGTCTTTGAAAAGCCCAAACGTTCCATCGAGAAAATCGTAGGGATCGTATTTGCACTGGAAATGGACGACTCATGCCAATAGCATGCCATTGGCATGAACCGTCCATTTGTGCATTTCCCAGCACAAACAAATATCGCTCAGTAGAAAAACGAGACCTCGGGACGACTTGGCAAAGATAGCTGGGAGGTTCATCTGACCATATGTCAGAAACGGATGGTACTATTTCGGACGTATGGACAGATAATTCCATATAGGTCGCAGCGTCCCCGGGGTTGGTATGTGCTAGAAAGAATGGTGTATTTAATGATGTCGAGCTTCACACTGACCTGCAAAGTTCCAGCTAGATTCCTAGTTACATCAATGCCCACACGGAAATGTCGACATGGCGCACCTTCGTGAGAATGAGATCGAGACGGCCGAGAACGAGAATGTGGCATCTCTTCAATCCTTAACCATCACGGTTGCGAATGTCGTTTTGTTGGGGAAATTTTCCTCGCTTCTAAGGTCTCTTGGGGTGCATCGTCCAACGACAAAATCGGCATCATGCCAGGGTCTAGGGCAAACGTGACCTTACACAGTAAGCAAACACACTTTATATAAGGCAGGATATCTGCTATCTTCACTCCTCCTATACTGCATAATCAATCCCCCAAGTCTAATGGGAATAACAACAGGAGACCCAAACAGCTATGTGTTATGACTGTTGACAGATTCAGTGATGTGCGATGCGGTTTCCAAGCAGGCTGGACCGCAGCTTTCGTCAAGCTGACTCTCGCGTCCCAAATCTTTGCGGTCAGGCTGAGTCGGAAAATTTGAAGAGAATGCAGGTGTCGTCTCCCCGTTCGCGCACCATGACGCATCACCGGTGGGTGTATCAACGTAGCGGTCGAGTTCACACTCCTTTTCCGCGTCGCACAGCACTTCATCCGAGGGCAAATCCACGTCTTCATCCGGAAGAAATTCCGTGCGGTACGCCTCGTCCACATCACAATCCCACACAGTTTCCCAGGACCCCTTCAAAAAAGACGAGTTCCGACGCGGCTCCGGAATCTGTGTGGAAGAAGATTGCTTGCGCTTTGGAGGGATGATCCGGAGCCTGGATGGTAAGCCTGAAGAAAAGCAACATTAGAAGGTGGGTCCGAGAGAAGAACCAGGCTATTTGCCGTTCTTACCGAAACGAGTCACGGTCTGAGGTGGTCCGCACATGCCAAACTCTTCTTCCATCATCGAGATTGTCGTGGATTGCCGGCGAGCCGGCTCCCCCTTAGCCCTCTCTGGCGTTCGGATAGTATTCAGAGAGAAGAACATTGGCATAGTGAGTTGGGCTCCAGGTAGATGTGGGACAACGTACGAAAGGTCAGGCGATCGTGGAATGCGTTTATATGCGTTTGCCAGTGCAAGGTCTCTGTGGCGGACGCATTGATGATATTCCAAGTTGCCATAAGAATCCTTAGGGAGCCTTGTGGCACAAGAGGATTGGCCTCCAATGCCTCGTTGTACGGTCGGGAGTGGATAAAACAATACCCGCCTTGAACATCATTACATCATGTATTGTTCGGCGAAGCGAAAGAAGCCAAAGCATCTCTCATTGAGACTTAAAAGGTGGAACGCTTTAATTATCACTAAACTCTAGATGTGGCACCTTTTTTCAATGACGGGTGTCGACCCGCACAACGGGCCAAAGGCGGTTGGGATAGGACTAAGACGAGACTTGAGTACAGTAGAGCGCATATATCGCTTAAGGGAATGATCCGTCTTTGGTCATAGCGTATGGAGTTGTATGTCTTCTTGTGCGTATCGGCAAGGCGGGTGAGAGGTTGACGCACACAACCGCTGCGCAGCTAAAGGACTCGGAACAGTTCAGGCAGGACGTTATTAGTCTTGTAAATCGCGGGCATGAACTATCAGATAATAGGAGTTTCAGGAAATGAATGATATATCTGATCTGTACCCTTGGCTGATCAAACCACGATACTTGTCACTAAAGCGCTGGATCCAGGGGAAGTACAACGCACATACCAGGTTGAACACGGTGAACACTGCAGGAGCACAACCAAGCAATACAAGAACATGTACCGGGAGGAAACACACCATGGCGCAAGGTCATCTTAACTACGTACCTGGTCGCACCCATCGGCATAGCGGCTTATCGACTAACTCGAAGGGAGTCGGAAGCACCAACACAGCATTCTGACGATCAATACATGCGTCATGCTGTTGTGTGGCATCGTAGCATGCATCTAATTCACCTGAGACACATCGCATCTCGGCCGTCGGGTGAGCGCGGAGATGGGCAGGGCAGAACCGCGTCAGAGATACACGCTGACAGAACAGTCAGCACTCACATCTCAGAACCGACTCATCCGAGCCTATGAGACGTAGCACGCATAGTCATTGGTTCTCGCGGCTGGTTAGAGGCACTGTATAGTACGCAGAGCGGGAGTTGAGTGTACCACTGCTACTTTGTGGAATCATACGTATGGGCCACGTAGCATGGATAGGACATGAACGACAAAAGCAGGGACTCTGCGGTTTGAATTTCCTTCCGGAGACTCCTAGCGGTAAAGGACAATGACTATGCATGGGTACACGAGTGTGAAACGGGCTCCAGCCTGAGGCGAGTGTAACAAAAAGGGAGTCCCCGTTGCCAAATATGGGTAGGTTGACCGAGGTTGCCGAGCGACTACCGACTCTTATTATTCCATGTCACGCAAGGACCAACGATTACCTGGCGTCTCCAATTGTTGATGTCCTTGTAGGCATGTAAATTGTTTTTCAGCCTGTCAGAGAATGTATGCTACTTCCAACATTGTACAGGTTCTGTGCTTGGTGTTCGCTAATGACTCCACAATAAGTTTGGCCAAAGTGCAGCATTCCATAATTGTTCCTTCCTGCTGTTGCTCGCGAAGACGCCAGGGTACAGGTTTTTTAAACGACCTGACGATGACAGGAATTGTAACAGGGCATCGCGACACATCGACCTTACCGACATAACAAAGAACTTCAAGACTTGCGACGACTTTTGTCTCTGCACTGCAGCGCCTCGCAATCATGTTACGTTTCCCGTGCTCCGACACGTACTAATAACACTTACCGAGCGTGCTGATAAAAGCCGTGCTGGATATGCTGCAGTTCAGATACCGGAACGCCCCATCTTCATCACAAACTTGAACTTGGAAATCCCACCGTTCGAACGCATGTCTGCTTACGCCATCACCCCCGAAACCCAGGCCGCTTGGCGAATTGTGGAGGCCAACAGAGGGATCAATCCTCATGAACAGGACTGGGAAGAGTCTGAGAGGGGGCGAGAGGAGCTGGCTCTCCTAATTGCTGGTACGAGGTGTCTCTCGCCACGGTCACGGTGACCGTCTGCTTACTGTCGAGTTGTGCAGACATCGAAAGGTCCCCGAGCGTGGAAAAGCTCGAGATTTTCTTCAAGCGGGCGTTGGAACTTGAAACCTTCGAACAAGAATCCCTCGCGCGTACCTTGGAGTTGTATCACAGTGCGAATATCTGCGCCGCGGATCTAGAAGCTCGCCCTGAAGTGTACCCGATCACTGAGAGCGAGGAAGAGTTTAAACAACGCATGGAAGACTTCCATCGGGGAGGCGTCGCGCTTGCTCAGATGGCAGGAGAAGTACAGGAGAGACAGCGCGATTACACCAAGAACAAGGCCAACCTTGCCACTGTGAACGAGCTGATCGCTAGAAGGCGTGCCCGTGAGCAACTCGAGCAGAGCGACCGAAGTGTTGACCACGAGTGAAGCCCAATCACTTATACTTGCATGCTATGATATATGTAGGAGCCGTATGTACTTTATGATAACAGCATCGATAGTCCTTTCAACGTAACCTACGTAAGAAGTCCGTCCATACTAAGATACAAACCGTCCAATTCAACAAACATTTATAGAAATGTTTCCTGAGCAGTCACCTAGGCTAAACTTGATTTCCTCTCTCCGAGAGCTAAGTTCACGTTGGTCAAGGCTAAATGAACGTTTGAACTTACCACGTAAATGCCTATCCCAGTCTACAATCAGCCTTGGGAAGTTCCGAACTCTTTCGAGGAAAATCCCTCGCCCGATCAATTGCGCCCGGTTGTGGGAGTTTACCGGTGTACACATGGACTCCCTGGTGGAAAGACGTTGGGGATTCCTTCATCTCCCTATGCTGTTTCGCATAGGATACAACTGAGAACAATTAGTTATCAGCATTCCTCGTTTACAGAAGGATCAAACGCGGTGCAGTACTTAAGCTAAGTCGGTCCTTCTTCATCCCAAGGTCTACACCTTTGGGAACAAACATATCAGTGAGAGCCTGGATGTTCTCATCATCACTTCGCCTCTGACGTCGGAGCCTCTTCGCTGCTCTCAGGTCCTTGGGTTCACTGATACGTTTGCGTTTGTCGGTCTGACTTTGTGTGTTTGATGGCTGCGGGATGGCTGGCGAGAGGCTTTGCGGACGAAGCATGTAGTCAGTGGTCTGGGACGGGCCACCCGCTGTGACCGCTGATGGCGATTCGGGGGGGAAACTTGCATCAAACGAATCTTGTTGTGAATCATACGACACAGATGATATTGAGGCATTATCGGGGTCCGTAAGGGCCAAGGATCCACGCCGGCTTTGGAATGATTGCCCAGAGGCCATGGCCATACCCTGCAATGAGAGGCAATGTGTATGTGGAGTCGTCGGCAAAGGGTAAGGCAGTCCATTGGACGATTGATTTGCATAAGCAGTCGGGGTAAAAGTCCCAGCCAGGCTTAAGGGTGTAGGGCCCCAATGTTGTGTCGGCTGTGCGTTTAATATCGACACCCTCGAAATTACAGAGCTTTCTTGAGGTGCCTCAGGATACGGACCAGCATTCATATGAATACCTCCGCCTCTGTGATCTGGCGGAGGTTTGACAGGTGGTTGAACCAAGGGAGGGGCCCGCACGGAAGGGTGACCCCTTGATAAATGAGGCGAAATAGATGAGTGCCTGAGACCTTAGAATCTTTATCAGTACTACGGCACGTCTCGGAAAGTGTAACTTACCGCGATGAGAACCCCGCGAAACATTCCCCGGCGACGGCGATGGTAAAACCAAAGTCTCACGACTCGGAGCACTAAAACTTGTCCGATATGCCTCCCTTTGGCTATTGGTAGAGAATGATGTGAAGGAGAAAGGAGTGTGTTCCATTTCAGTGTTGTGCGAGAGTAAATCAAAGGAAGGCTCGGCCGGCCGATGAAAATGGGATGTTGGAGGGCCTGTAATCTCCGCACCTGGCGGTCGTTGGAATGCATCATGATCTTGTGTCATTTGAGGGGTCGGATAGTTAGTTCGTATGTCGTTCAAAAAATGGTTGCCGTACTGAGGAAATAGTGGTGGGTCTAAGTTAGGGTCCATGATGATTATTAGCGTAAGCTTGGACCTACAGAGGTAAACCATCTTATACTAACAAGAAATTACAAGGACAAGCAGAAGGAGGAGGTTATGGAGCGGGGACCTTGTATATGGGTAAGGTGATAGATCGTGATGACGGAAGGAAGAAACCGCTGACCGGGTAATAAGTACAAGCCCAAGGGTCCCTGAAAAGTGTGCGGGGCTTCCTCGTTGTAACGCATCCTTGTCTGTGGGCACAGCAGCATACATGGAGGCAGATTACACTGTGCCTGGAGATGTCAGCGGACGCGCTAAAGTTGAGGACAGTAACATTTAAACAAGGCTTCCCAGGTTTGGTCATGGATAGGGTTGACCAGATCTGACGAAGCGAAAGCCACAAGACATTGTTACGCGCCCTGATTCAAGAGTAACTTATTGTACGTCAGGGTTGTCAAGAAGGCACAAATGCTCATAATGTTGAATCGGAAGGGCCGAGGTCAATGTTTCAAGTTGATCGTCAACTTCAAGTCGTGAGAAACGTCTGCCGATCTGGGCCAGCGAAGTCCCCGAATCGGAGATCGTTGCGCGGAGTTCGCTGGGCCACGAACAATGTCCGGTATCATTTGTGCTGTACTGGAGCCATTGGGAGGTCACCGGTCACCCAGCACGGCGAAATGATGCATATGATGGAGGTGGTCTCACAGACATATTGATTGTCAAACCATACTCTGGCGGTGGCACCGTGAGTGACGTGTCGGTTCCTAGGTTGTTTGGTGGCCTTTAGACGGAGTGGATAGCCTCTTTCTACGCCCTTTTGATTTTATCCATAATCACCTCTTTTACTCTAGCCGTGGACCTGGGAGGTGTTTACGATCCAAGAACTTGGAATCAAGAAGAGAATTTCTGAGAGGTCGATACGGTAGGTTCAATGCTTGCCGAAATAGGATCAACTGACTCGGTGGCCAATGAGAAATTGAAGGCAATGGACGCGGCGACTAACATTCCACTTAGGAGGCGAGGGGAGCATCAGAGAACAATGGTGGACAAGGAGTGCGGTCTCGGTCGCTAGTGGTCAAGGTGACCAACTTCAATAACAGCCTGGGCAGGCTCAGCGGCCCAGCTACGCCCGGAATTCGACACCCAACTTATAATAATGGCCATTGGGTGTGTACACAGAAATGGGTGTGGCATGGGGTCATTCACATATGTATCGTACAGAACGTATGCTCTGAGCGAAGAGTTTGGTAACAGTATATTTACTATAATGTGGATAGCTGACGTTTAAATCGAGTGGGTAGCCTGAGGCAGGTTGTGGTGTGGTCCAACCCAGAGGGCCACATTGTTCGGCCGTGGTCTCGTGTCCTTGATGAATTTTATGAGTGTGGCCACCCCTTCTTTGGTACCGAAGATGACGTTGATGGAGGGAATAGGGGGGTGGTCAGGACGAGATGGAGCTCAAGGGACGCGGGGCGATGACGTGCTGCGTATTCCCTTTTGAAACTCTGGTGGTTGACCAATTGTGGTTGGTATACGGCTCCGAGTCGGAGGACTATAACAAGGGCCGTCTATCACCATCCTTGTAGGACCTCGTTGGCGGGCGATGTCTCGTAGTAAGGGATTCGAAGGCTCTGGAGGCGGATGCCCATCGGAGGGTCACGGTGGTCTTGGTATGAGTGAGAAGTATGCCAGTGGTGTCCGAGTCGCAGTTGGTGCAGCAGGTGTCTGTGTTATCCGAGTCGGGCGGTCTGCGTTTTAGGTAGTACTATGAGTACGGTAATATGAAGCGGTTAGTGGTGTATATGTGTACAGCAGAGGAGGGTGATTGGGCGAGGAGGTCGCGAGCCAACTCGGTTGCGATGGTGAGGGCGGTTGAATCCCGCGTCCTTCGATGAGGCATTTTCGGCAAGGAAAATGGTCCAAAGGGTCAGCGCCGGTCAGCTTCCTGCTCTTGCCGTCGGTAGCCAACCCACTCATTAGTCCATGTTGGACTGTCTGTTTCATGACTCGGGTTGGGGCCAAG
>QFDW01002290.1:0-13135 GCA_003315895.1 Lactifluus rugatus | reverse complement strand
TTGAAGTCAACATCAACCGCCAAAGGAAAGGCGTTCATAACGTGGCTGAGAGACGTGGCGGAGTGGAAACGCTGGCGGGATTTATCTAACAATGGTACGCTTCCTGCTTTGATGACTAGCACCTCGTCTACATCCCCTGTCCAGACGTATTTTGGAAGAAAGATCCTGTATCAATGCAGGTCATCTCTAACACATGAGTCCGAGTCCCTAGTGAGCTAATGTTGGGGCCGCCAGAGATGTTGATCATCTTGTATCCTAGCTGCCGTACAAGCGTGGTGTTCTCCGTTCCGAGGCAATGCAGCAGACGTTCTTCTTATGACAATCGCGAGTTACCTTGACAGGCGGAGAATGGCTCATACTCGACATACCAGCATCATAAATTCGTCAGGGACAGGGAATCCTGTCTCGTGGATGAAGTAGCGAAGCAAGTCATTACGGTACCCATGTGCCTGATCAAGGATGATGAAAGTGAAGGTACCACGCTCCGCTCCTTCTTTTCTTTGGGGGCTTATCATACGGCTCTCAAAAGGGTTCCCTCCCCTTGATACGGCGTTGCATTCCTGGCTGTCTTCAGTTGAGCACCCCAACAACCAAGACGCCGCTGCATGGAAACTTCATTGGTTCATGTTTTCGCTCTTGACCGTCACCTACAACCATTTGGTGGCTATCGAGTCTGTGTGGCATGGTTACTACTCTGTATCTGTCCCTGAATTATCTGCCAATCGCGTTATAGATATCCCGGAGCTACCGATTCTCACTAAAGAACACATGTTCAAGCTCAGGCAGTCTAAAGACAAGTATTATACGCACAAGTTGCTTGTCAAGAAACGCAAAGAGATGCTGGCACCTGCCTTCCGTGATTGCATGACCATTGGTCAATCATTCAAAAGCCCGAACTCTTTTCGTCGAACCTTCTTTAAGGAGATAATCGACATGGCTACCGCGGTGAGTTTTCATCGTCTTTATCATCCATGAGGATGACCTATTTGTCAAGTTCAAGAGATACCAAAAATAGATACCGGATCTAATACAGACGGGGACCAAATTGACCCAGTTCGCGGACCCAAATGGAGTTCTGGGAGCAGGGTGTGGGCCACAACACCCGCTCGTCATCCTTGCTTTTGATGAGCCTCATATACTCATGGACATTCCACGGGACAAAAGTTGGACTGTGTTCTCGGAAATTTATCAGGCTCTAACCTCACTTGAAGTCCTGCCCATATTCTCGCTATCTCTTTCGACAGTGGAAAAGGTTCAGCTATTCTCCTCTCGTGAGACCCTCAGCCTTTCCCGACTGTTTTGGGACCGCCACCTGTCTCCGCCTTTGCACCCTATATCAGAGGTCAGTTCTGATGATCTCGCGTATCCTGTTGTGGAAGGCGAGGTCAAATTTTCTCAAGTGGTAGAGATGGACTGGATATCTCACTTAGGCTGTCCACTGTATGTCTGGTACCTCCTGTCAATTTATTGTTTCATCATTTCAATGACCGACTCACTTCTTGCTTCGAATAGAATTTGGTTCTTTCTATGACGTCTTAGACAAGTACGAAGCAGGAAACAATCTTATGCGCTTGGCCAGGCGGAAGCTACTGGACGGCAAGTTCCAGCTCACTCAGGCTGACATGAATGGATCTGGCGCTCTTGCCTGTGCGCTTTGCTCTAGAGTTCAACCTTGCAGATGAAAATGCTCGTAACGTGGTCCGTAGACAGATTGAGAGCCATATGCGACTCTGCGTTGCGGTAACCGCTGGATTCGAAACCTCCTTGTCACCGGATCAGAACCACTTCTAGCCGAGGCTTCCCACCAGATTGTGAGGTCATGCAAGGTCAATCCTGTACGCCTCCTGGAAAGCAATTCGGCGTTACGCTACATCGATCTTGGCCAGCGTGGTGAGCTGGTTGCCTCGCTCATCGTCATGCAGGCGCGTGATGCGGTGGCAACAACGTACTACTCGGAGAGAAAATGGATGTACATTACCGACTTCATGAAGGCCTTGCTCCCAGCCGCAGCGTACGAGAAGTTGGAAGAGTTTCGACCGCAGCATTGGCGTCGTGGTGAGAGTAGGCCGTTTAGGGCGACATTTTGGCGGCTATCGCATGTGGTTCAACCACGTCATTCGAACTAGAGACCCCGACATGATCAATATCAGCTCACTCTGGAAGTTTATTACGCGGGGCGCGATGATAGTTTGCGCCAATGACCAACGTGGTGTCGACATTGTCCTGCCCGTTTGTAGTCCAAAGGGAAAGCTTTCGCGCCAGACTGTGACAGCGATCCTTATCCAGGTCAAGAACGACAAAGCATTTCAGCATCACATCAACAAGGCGTCGTTTGACTTTATGGATCCGTTCCATGGGTGGCTTGTGTTCGGACGGGGACCCGCACGCACCGGACCCACCGCTACCGGTCATCCGAATGGTCTTCGCCCTTGCCTCTGATCAACCCGGCGTTTATTTTTCAGATGTGCCCAACCATAGAAATCCTGATGAACAGTTCACTACGTATGACGTTTGGTGTGCGGGACTGTCGCCGGAGACATTTCAGGGCATAGGTAGCGATCTGGAATCGTATCATGCGCTATTGCAGCGTTCAATTCAGCCTCATGGCGTGTACGATCTGACAGAGATGGACCACTTTTACACGGACGATGCGACGAAGAGCGCGAGAGGAAGTCTCAAGAGAAAGATGGAACCGCTGGCTGGTCCTCAGGATGAACATAATTTCAGCCACGTCCTGCTAGGTCGGGAGTCCACCCCGAGCGAAGGACCGGTAAAGAAAGTAAGTAGCAAGTAGGGTATTCTTCTGCTTGATCCTGGTATACGGACCTATGTGATGATTGATCGGAGGAACATTGTATTTTGTAAAATATAGGTTTCATGATTTGTAGTCGACAGCAAAATGCAATGTATAGTAAGGGGTGCTGTGTTTCTCCCGTGAATTTCAATAGTTAGGTGGTGTCATAAGCCCCAGATACTTCGATCCCCACATGCTATAGAGTTGAAACCGATGAAAAGGAGCAACGGGGAGATGATGATTTACAACTCTCATCATTTAGTAGCTTGGACGTGTGCTCATCATAGAAACGGACGAGCTGAAGGAGATGGCGCCCCTAGTTATGCAAAAGGGCCACGCAGATGCGCGCTTGATGCGCTAGCAAGGCACCGACACCATACGGATGCCAGAGGTCATGGATGTGCCTCTTGGGAGATAAGGGTAGAGCTGTAATGAGCCATACAAAAGAGGTGAATGATAAATGCGAGGAAAGAAGGGGAGACGAGGTCACGGTAGGAGAGAAAAAAATGTGAAGGCAATTAGGAGACTAGAGAGTTAGCATGCAAGGACTCAGGGGACTATTTTTTTCTACCTTATTGTACACCACCGAAAAGCTGCAATGGATGAAGAGTCAACATGAGTTTGTAGGGGGATGGATACGGATGCGGAACGATTATAATCAGCGGGAGGACAATGCAAGTACCGTAACAAGTGGGGAGGAGTCAACTACATCTTTGAAGCAGGGCATAAAGACTGCAAAGGAGGTAATGGTACGAGAAAGCGTGGGACAGTAACGCATAGACAATGGAAAAGTAAGTGCAACGTAAAAGATACGAGGCAGACAGAGGGGGTTGTAGTGACGTCATAAGGCTTGGTGACAACACCGAGATGGGACGGCCACAAAAACGGGAAGCTAGAATACATTCGGAATTGGCATGCTTGGTGTCACGATGTCCATGATGACTGAGATGGTGATCGAGTTCTGAGTATTGTGGTCTGTCTGGTAGCTCGCTGTGGCGTTCCCTACATTCTATGGCTTAAGACAAAAGTAACGGGTGAAATGCTGAACCATCGCTTATGGGCAAGTGGACGAAGCGTCCTGCGGCCCTGCTCTCTGTAGCTTATTGATGAATGGGGTAAAGACGTCTTCAGCACCCTCCCCCGGAATATCAAAGCCACTTCAAGACAGGCAAGCGTTCTAGAGGTGGATCTCCATTGTCAGGTTGCCGAGAATGAGAGTTTTTGTCAAATTCAAATAAGGACGCTTTTCACATCAAGTTCTCTCTAGGAAGTTCGCACAGCCGCACGAGGCTCACCTTACTATGCAACTCTGATGATAGATTACGCTCTTCATAGCTGCGGGCGAGTTGTTTCCCAACAAAGTCCCGGTCAAAGTGCCTTGAAACGCTGCACCGCGGGTGCTACTGCCAGTCGAGGTATCTGTTGTTGACTTGTCACTCGAAGGGTCCGATCCCTCTGCGCTTATGTTAATCAGTTTCCATGAACGAAGCTCGACCGTGCCAAGCCCGAGGTCACGGTCCTCTGAGGTGCTCATAGGATAAAAGGGGCGTGGCACGCTGAAGGTGAGTCGATTGAAAAATTGAGATGAAGCCTGCTGAGAAGCGGGGAGTTGATCCGACCAAGGGGTCTGTCCAAGTAAGCACTCACGCCTCTGAACATAAACCTGTGAAAGTTAGGAAGCATGATGTGTGATGATCAGGGAACCCAATGGTTCCCTTTAACGTTTTGCTTGGGGAGAGGGGTGTGAATAACGAATCTAGCTACCATCAGCGTCTCTCGGGTCATGAGTGAAGCCGTGAGAGTCAACAAGTCGGGTGACAGAAGGCGAATGGCGAGGTGTTTAGAGGCTCGATGAACGAGGCCTGCGATGGTCGTGGGTGATGGAGAGATCATGATGGAATAAGAAGAGATGAACTGCCCAGGTCCGGTCCGGGTTCGAACCACCACCCCGGCCGTCTGTCAATGGCAGTGCCATCTGACCAGGTCGACCCGGGAATGGCCATGCAGTGAAATTATCTGAAAAGGATACTGTACAAGATTTACGACCAAGCCACGCGATAATTATCAGGACATTCGTCTGAGTGGCTTGCTTTCGATTTTGAGCACGTCTGGTGGCACTGTGCCATGTGCTTTCACTCTAGACAAAACCCGAGCTACTATGCCACCGTACTTCGATGGTTCAAGCACAGTACAGATAAGGACGGACCATTGGCCCCGCTGGCAGGACATCGTCGCCTGGGGCGAACCCTGGCAAGCTCATCTTAGAGGGCGCACCAAAAGTTTGTGCTCGCGCTGGGGACGGCCAATTTGTCTCTATGGGTTAGTTCGGATGGCGTTCCATTTGTGCGTCTCCCTCCTCTGTGGCTTAATCAGTTGCCGTTGTTGAAGGGCTAATCGTACAACCCTAGTGAAGCCATGATTCTAAGACTCGGATATGCTATATAAATCTGAGGTCATCACGCTCTTCGACCCGTCACCGGAAAATACGACAGCCTCTCCGGGCTGCAGACGTTCTCTGATGGACTAGTCGGACCCTCCGGAGGATATTGGCACGGTTCGCTTCCAAGCCAATTCTCATATGTTAGAAGCCAGCCATGCAGGAAGCCGGCACGGTCGTGGGTCAGGGGAGACACGCGTTCGCCTTGACCTCACGGGTCTCGTCGAAATGGGCCAAGGAAAGGATAGCTTGTATCACCGCTTGGAGAGGATCTCCAGTACAGACGTCGAACGGGTGCTTACGGTGTTCAAAACAACGCCGATGCGCGAGCAAGGTAGTCAGAGCGACGTCGACTGGGGCAGTCCCACTGCAAGGCAAGGTTCACCAATCCTGCCGAGCAAGCAACCCGTGCACGCGTTCAGCTGCTTATGCTATACATTACAACTGTAGATGTCCCAGAACGACTGCCTGCATCAGTTCACTGTCTATGACTTTGACTTGGTCTTCCTCATCTTCGAACCCTACAGCTACTCTCACGCCTTTGCCCTGCGCAGAGGGGAACCCGAGCCCACTCTGGACATCAGGATCGTCAACAGCACTTGGTATGTCATGATCTCGTCTTCATATACTTTATCACTGCAGGGCCTTCTTTGTATCACTGAGGATTGGATGACACTAATTATCAATAGCCCGTTTCACTAACGGCGGTGGGGTCTCCTCCTAGGGCGAATGTACCATCTGGGCTTTGGGGCATCCTTTTGAAGGATAGTGTTGACAGTGAGCTCTATTCGTGGATGCTGCAAGCCAAAGCCATTTTCTGGTCCACGACGATGTCAGTTCACGTTTTGACTTGTCATGACTGGGCTCGGCGTAGGCAGTGCGCCGAGTCGTGGTTCAAAACCTTTTGGTCTGCAGGATGAGGTGAGTCAGAGAACTGTTATCAACTTAGTAACACCCTTTTACAAGTATTTTTGCTTCACTCTGTTCCCAATCCCGTGGTAGTGGCGCCTTCAAAATAATTCAAAACCCGTAAAACACTTGAATGCTCGGGAGACAGGGGATCCCTGATGATGGTATATCAACTTTGCCATGTTCACCAGACATACATCAAGGAAGGAGTATCCCAATTCGGGGGGCGACGCTTAACGGTACACATTTTGTTTGGTGCGGAGAGCAAAGCTAGCCTTAAGGGATTCGACACTTTCATAGTGACCTAGTCATTAGTTTTATCCGGACGGTACTTTATGGACATTATACAAGGGCGAATACGGTTCACACGACCACGGTGCTGGAAGAAAAGCAGCATACTCTTATTATCTTCCATAGTCTCCCCGCCACCTATGTTTGTGTACCCAATGGCGAGTGATATGAGCAGTGAATGCGTCAGTATGTCCGCAACAAGCACCCCATAGCTGCGAAAAGGATGAGGACTGGATCTTCATCTTGTTTGCACCTATGGGGCGCTTGTGTCCAGTCGGGATGGGGATGCAAGCATGCGATACCGTCACGAGTGGCGAACCTGCGCAAGCTTGTACCAACGATTGAAACTTCGATAAATGGAGATAAGAACGCTATCTTCCCCATCCTCTTCACAGCATTCTCGAATGTCGACAGCAGAATGCGTTCCGTGGTCAGTGAACGATACGCAACTTTATAAACAAACCAAAGGCTGCAAAGGTGAAGAGTACCCCCTGTTACTTGACTTGAGACTATCTGCGTGTTAACGGAGACGTCCATCAAACGATGAATAAATGGGGGAAAGGGTAGATGGTGCAAACGAGAATACCGAAATAAGGGGCCTAACCACGCGTGCACGTGATTCCTCACCGTTTCGGACTTCCTCCGCTCACGTTTCATCAGATATTTCTCAACAACCTAACGGTACAGCTTCCACTATTCTAGAAGCCCCCCTAAGTGCGCCCTCATTGCGCACCTGAAGAGAGTGTTGGAATAACAAGTTGTTCCAACTTTCCTGCCAGTGTTCTCGAACACTTCGCTTGTTGCTGCGTCACTCCACCAAATCCCTATTCCTACTTTTTCATCAAATCATCGGCCCTATACAATGAACAAGGAGACAGTGGAATCTTAGCCAAGGATCGCCTGCGCTCGACAATGGGTGACGGAGAACGGGTGAGGTTTGGTAAAGTAGCTTAGAAGCAGCCACCCGTTGCCCATGAGCCAGTACGTCTCTATATCTTGGCTTTCATTCCATCGACAGTAACTGAGAGGTTTCACGGCCCTGTAGCTCATGATAAAATGAAATTATCTATCTCCAGTTATGATTTTGTTCTCAAGTGGCTCATCCTGCACGCCTGGATTCACCAGAGCATGGACATGTTGCGTAGACTCGGAGCTCACCAGAAACACGACCTGCCGAAGCTAATGCGAGGCTGCTCCCTTGGTCTCACATCTTCGAATGGAATAGTCGGGCCATGGTACGACTAGAAGCAGGTTGGAGCAAGCAAGATATTCACAAGGCGTTGGTCCCTGTGGACCGTTGTTTAACAGTTGTTGTTCATCTGATTTACTATTTGCAATAATATCCCATTCTCCACATTCTATGTTCGAAAACCTGACACTGCCGCATCGCATCACAATCACCGTACTTTCGCCCAGGTAACTTCTAACCCAAGTACTTTTGTAAGTTAACTTTTGCTTGGGATCTCCGAAATCCCCACTCCCGTCGAAATCCCAATGGGTTGATCGGATGAGGGCTATTATTCTAGCTAAACCTTTGCGTGTGCCGGTTCCCACCCTCTCCCCGGCTGTAGGGGATTTTGAACGGCCTGAGACCAAGCTGGCGAAATCCTCCCGCTTTACTAACCACCGGACTGGGATTTTTGGGACACAACGACGCCGCAATTCCGAGAACTTCTGTATCATCGATTACGATCACAACAAAAAAGCGGCGTGCACGTAAAAATCGGCTGGGAACCAAAAAACGGTACGCGGTAAACAAATATTGGAAAATCCTATATTGTCGAAGAAATGCATGTTTTACGTGACGAGAAGGGGTTTGCGGCGCAGGCCCGATATTTGCTCTTTGCCCGATGCAAAGTGGCACTCGAGAGGTGTCGCATTCATTTTTGCCCTCGAAAATGGGGCATCAAAAAAAAAAAAGAAAGAGCAGCAGCGCCTACCTTTGTTGTTGCGTAGCGTTGGGGTCCGCTCATCATTCATTGCATTTCCTTTTCTCTTTCCGTCCTCGTCATAGATTCAGGGTGATGGCTTTGACTCGATTTTGGGGCGCTTGGCCGTATTGACATCTAGACGGGGACTCCCATTTTGTCATTCACCGAGAATAAACGTATTATTCATCCCCCCTCGCTTTAAAGAGTCTCCGCGGGGTAGAACCTTCAAATTTGAGTCAGGTCAGTGACTCGTGGAGTACCTGTTCTTGGTAAGCTCATATGCCGCGCTCGCCGCAATTGTACAACCCCGAGATGCCCGCTATCCCCAGGCCGCGACGATCTTCGGCGAAACCGTACATCTCAAGCAGAACGCTGTTCGTGCTCGTGACAGAAGGTGATATACGAGATGCCTCAGGGCATTATAATCCAGATTAGTATTGCTCAAGAAAAAAACCAAGAACGACGATACCAAACGACTATCCAAGAAGGAAAAAAACCCTATATAGATCAGAAACCCTGCTGAACAACAACAAACTGACGGAGATACAGAAACCTATGAGTATAGCCCCCTTCATGCCCCTGCAACACGAGTTAGCGCTGCGGCCAGCACGCCGGCCGATGAACCATCCTCTGCCAAAACGGTCAACCTCGCGATGTCCCTCGCGAGTGCGTCAATATACGTCGCAGCGCCGGATTTATGCGCCACACGTGCGCACGCGGCGTGCAGACGGAGATAGTGCACGGCGGGGACAGGACGGGCAACAGGATCGGTGGTCGTAAATGCAGCGGTGGCACGACGACGAGATGCCTCCCACGGGAGGGCGTTTGGGTACCACGTGACAATTCGATATTCATACGTGCGATCCTGTCCACGCCAAGCGCTGTGAGCGTAAAAGACAGAAAACTAACACGTGTGTGGGACAGTAAAGCTCAAACGCACAGTTTCCTCGAGCCAGACGTCGAGGCTCTTGAACTCGCCCGACGCGCCTTTCTCCAGGGTGAGCACGTTCTCGACGCGGTAGAAACTCGGCGTGGGGTCGCAGAGCGGGTCATCGGTCGAGAAGCCAGCGTAACGAGAGAGCGTTCGGATGTCGATCGAAGGAGGGATGATGGGCGTGGCTTCGGTGGCGGCAAGGTGTGTGTTCGTGGCCATCGTGCCCGTTACAAAAGTCGGATCTAACGCGCCCGTGATTACGCATCTATATGCGTCGCGTTTCAAAGCCTAGTTCACCAGAATGGTTAAGTCCGTGACAAGATGGGCGCGCCCGCCAAAAGAACGAAGGGGGCATACGTACAAGCAATTTTTTCCCCTCATAGTCCGAATGAGATGTACCTTCACCTTCGGGAGTAGAGAGAGCTGAGTCACTGCTACTCGAAAGCGACCGTCCTGCAGAAGCCTTAACTTTTTTTGGGAGGAAGGGATTGAAAAGTGCATTTTCAGAGCCGGAAAAGGAACTTAAGCAGAGGACGCACAGGCCCCGACAAAGGTGAATATGTACTTCTGCGCCAGCAGTGCGAGCGCTTGCTCGTCCGAGCAGTTGAGTATCTTCTTGCATATCCAGTCCCGTCCGGACTCTGTGGGCGCCTCTAGGATGAGGTGACCAAGCACCCTCGAACACATGTCGTAAGAGGCTGTTCCGGGAGGAGGGTGGCGACCAACTGCCCAGAAGAAGAGCCGGGTACAAAGCGCATAGGCATCGTGCCACGACGGATGGGTCTGGCGGTTGAACACGTTGTCCGGGAGGGGAACAAAAGGGGGCGGATCGTATAGGTATGAACCGCTGCGGGTCATGTCTACCTGTAGGTGTGGGGTGAGTGGCGGGGGATGAGTTAGTTGATGGTTGCGGAGTGGGTAAAAGAGAGAATTTCTTCTTTCTACCAGCAAGTGGAGGCAACCATGGAGACAAGGAGGCAGGGAAAGTGAGAATTTAGTTAAATAAAAAGGGCAGATTGATAGTAATATATATGCCACCGATTCACATTGCGCCGCCGCTTTCTCTCTCAACGCGGTCACGTGGATCAAAGGCGCTGCGGTTGGTCAAGTTCTTCCATCGTGGTGGATTGCGCGGAAGGTGTAGGATTAGGGAGACACTATCTACTTGCCCTGGTGGTCATCTCTGTCCATGGGTGAGTGGATACGTCAAGGCGATGCGTCCGAGGGGAAAGGTAAGTGCTTAACGGAAGAATGTTTCAGGACAACAAGGAAGAGGCGACAACGGATTCTCAAGACCACTGCACCATGGTTTGGAGGACGGTTTATTTCGAAACATATCACCTTTTACCTGTAGTTTACGACAAGCTATTCAATCAAGCGAAGGAAGTAGACAATGACGAGCAGGGTGTGTAAAGGGGCAGGGGTGCGTAGTGCTCATACAAAAACGACCAGGATACATGGATAGGGTGAGGACGTACAAAGGTAAATGAGACGATACTCGATGGATTGGATGTGCGGGGTACCGTGGTAGAGAACGGGGCGAACAGGAGCTCTCTAAGGGAGGAAATGCGGACATGGGGACGGCAACATCAACTTCCATGAGTACGTTTGAAGTGCATTTCGATATCGTGTCAACTAACCTCCCTTGGAAGTAGAATCTCGGGCTTGGGACTGTCTGGAGACTAGACTTTAAAAGGTCATCACGGCCCAAGGCTCGATGGTGTCCAACGGAGGAGGGCGGTTTAGAGCCCCAACTGGATAAGTCACGCACGAGCGAAATGTCCCATTGTGGGATCTATGCCGTAGCAGGGAAGCTTTCTGGAGACTGGATGTTAAAAAAAGGAGCACCCACTCACGAGCAAGAACCGAGAAGTAAAGGGCATGGCAGACGCCCAACTCTGTAGACGCAGGAGCTGACAGCGGACACTACCTCAAGCTATTTCGGAAGTGAAAAACGAAATGCTTGGGTGAAGACCTGTTGGAAACCGCTTGTTGAAACAACGAGAGTGAGAGAGAGCTGACATTGGGAAGCCATCTTCAGACGGGTGGGGAAGCCTGAGAGCCCAATGACGCGAGGTACAGTTGTCAAGCACTTTTTTTTTCGTAGACAATTTGATAGCTAAACTCCCCACAGTTGCATTTTATTTAGTGAAATCGAATGTTTCGCTGGCGCGGGATAAAGCCGAGCGGGGGTGGTGGTGAATGGGCGATGATTGGCCCCTGCAGTGGGCGCGCGCTTCCAGAGTCCGTCGGTGTAACCGAGGACAAGAAGGTCCACGACTCGGACAACTCGGCTCGATCATCGTCCTGGCACTTCGCCCGATCGACGTTCTGTCATTCAGCGAAAGTAGGTTTTGTTGCGTCCATCACCTGTCCTCGATTGCGACTCAGATGGCCGTGATAAGAGACCAGCATAGAGGCGCAGAGTCGCGAAGGAAACAGGTTCGTTTCACTAGCCAAATATGTGGGGCTAGGTCCGAAAGTGAAGGTCCGGCGGCGGCTTGGGCCGTTGCAAGCATGAGCTGGAAGAGCTGTCCTAAAAAAAACCTCAGCTAGGGGAAATGCGCGGTGGGGCATCAATACATGTACACGTCAGCATAACGGTTGGTACTGTCAGACTCGAGGTCAGAGTTCAACGTGTGCCTACGTAATGTTCCACGAGATGGGGGACTTCGAGCATCGAAGATAACGCAAATACGATCCAACGAAACTCAGAAGCAGCCGACGTCAAGGAACGGGATTTGGCGAGAGCGAGGCCAACAACGCAGTACGTGTACGTACAGGCGCAAATGCACATCACTGTGACGCTGTGCCAGTGGTTGTGCACGTGTCGCATGACATAGTACTACTGTAAGATTCGGTTGAACGGAATGGAAGTCGTGCAGTCTACGACTATTCAGAGGACAGTGCTGCCAAGATAGCGTGCTTCACATGCTTCACAGCTCACTGGTATCATCATTGATCACTGCTGTGACTAGCCTGGAGTACCAGGGAAGATGATGAGAGAAAACACAGTAGGAACGTAGTGATGTGATCAAGTTGTCATTGTAAAAATGGTCAGTTAAAATTTTCGATCAGTCATCGCGCTACAAGGCCATTTTGGGATCAGTTGTCGTAAAAATTGACTCCTGCTGACAACCACCTTTATAAAGCGTAATATCGTAGCTGTGGACGTTGGCACCTTTTGGCAAGTTGGTCTTTGACAGCTTTTCATATGAGGCGATTGTGCAGCCTCATGATCACCAGGGTTGTCCTTGTCATGCATATGCGCATGGCGACACGGCGGGGTAAGGTTATGCCTCTGATTCAGGGAAACAGACAATACACACACATAACTCTACTCAGTTGTTATCTCAAAATAAATTGGGCCCGTAGAGACGGTACCTCTGAATCTGAGGCGGCACAAACAGAATGTGAAAAACATTCCGTTACGGGGAGTCGAACCCCGGCCTCCTCGGCCCAATATAGTGAAAGCGAGGTATGCTAGCCGTTGCACCATAACGGATATGTTATTTAGGTACAACTCAAGTAATATAAACGGCCAATAAAGGGCCATTCGTCCAGTAAGAAGGCTCATGCGCTCATGGACCGTGGAGCAGTGCGGCCGATATTTTCTCATACAAGTACCTATGTGTAACATGTCATCTGGCCGTGGGGTAGTTCTATAGCCATTCTTACAACCTCGCCACACCACGCTCGCAAGATAATCGTCTTCGAGCCCCCTCGGCGCCGCTGCATGCCTTCCCCCGGGGGTGACGTGATAGACAGACAGGCAGCGGGGCTGTGCTACTTTTCCGGCTATTCTTTCCAAGATCCACTTTGTGTCCATAGTGTGCCTG
>QFDW01002271.1:7959-25594 GCA_003315895.1 Lactifluus rugatus | reverse complement strand
ATCCGATATGCGTATCGTACGATCTTGCGACCCCGAGGCAATGCGCTGCCCGTCTGGCGAAAATGCAACAGACTTGACCGCATCGGTGTGTCCAGTAAATGGGCCCGCTACGACCTCTCCTGTTGCGGCATTCCACACGCGAATTGTGAGATCGGCTGAGCCAGAGGCAATCCACTGCCCGTCTGGCGAGAATGCCACAGAGTGGACCCAACCAGTGTGTCCAGTAAACGGGCCCGCTATGGTATGTCCTGTTGCAGTGTCCCACACACGAATCGTGTGATCAAGCGAGGCCGAGGCGATGCGCTGCCCATCCATCGAGAATACGACGGAATGGACCGAATCTGTGTGTCCAGGAAACGGGCACACTACCACCTCCCCCGTTGTGGCATCCCACAGGCAAATCTTGTGATCAAACGAGGCCGAGGCAATGCGCCGCCCGTCTGGTGAGAATGCAACAGAAAAGACCGTATCGGTATGTCCAGTAAACACGCCCGATACGAATGCTCTTGTTGAGCCATCCCACACGCGAATCGTCCCATCGTACGAGGCTGAGGCAATGCGCTGTCCGTCCGGCGAGAATGAAACAGAAAAGACGGAACCAGTGTGTCCAGTAAACGGGCCTGCTACAACCTCTCCATTTGAGGCATCCCACACGAGAATCGTGTGATCTTGTGAGGCCGAGGCAATGCGTTTCCCGTCCGGAGAGAATGCAACAGAAAAGACTGAACCGGCGTGTCCAGTAAATGGGCCCGTTACCTCCTCTCCTTTCGTGGCATCCCACACGCGAATCGTGCGGTCTTGTGAGGCTGAAGCAATGCGCTGCCCGTCCGGCGAGAATGCTACCGAGTAGACACATTCGGTGTGTCCAGGAAATGGCCCGGCTACTAGATGTCCTGTTGTGGCATCCCACACGCGAACCGTGCAATCGGATGAGGCTGAGGATATGCGCTGCCCATCCGGTGAGAATGCAACACATCTGACAATATCGGTATGTCCAGTAAACGGGCCCACTACGACCTCTCCTGTTGCGGCATCCCACACGCGAATTGTGGAATCACCTGAGCCCGAGGCAATGCGCTGCCCGTCTGGCGAGAATGCCACAGAGTAGGTCCAACGGCCCGGGGTGTGTCCAATAAACGGGCCTGCTACGACCTCTCCCGTTGTGGCATCCCACAGGCGAATCGTGAAATCTGCCGAGGCTGAGGCAATGCGCAGCCCGTCTGGCGAGAATGCAACAGAAAGTACCAAACTAGTATGTCCAGTAAATGGACCTGCTACGACCTCCCCCGTTGTAGCATCCCACACGCGAATCGTGCAATCTTGCGAGGCTGAGGCTATCCGCTGCCCATCTGGCGAGAACACAACAAAGTAGACTGGTTCGTCATGCGCTTGAATCGCCATCTCCAATGCCGGCCAATGAGACAACTGTCCATGTTCTAGGGACATACTGTGAGGAAGTAAGCGAATGTAATTCTTGAGGATCTGGGACGAGGTTGGTGCGAAGGGCAAAGCAGAGACATAGATATGTGGGGCACTCCTTGCTATCGCCTTCCCGAAATACCGCACAAACGCAGTTGCATCATGCACTAGTGCCAACAAATTCTCCACCTCAGTTTGGAAGGGCCGTTGTGGCTTTACACAAAGTCAATACGTGTTATATTTCATCGTAGGTTGTACCTACCTTCTGCGGGTCAGATCGCAACCACGTCTTCAGAGATGACAATGCTGGTGAAGCAAGGCCCACACTCCTCTTGATGCTAAGCACTTCTAGCCAAAACAGAAATTTCGTGTCGAACAGGGATCGAAGTTTCTTGAACAGATTGTGCTCGAAAGAAACATGTTTTAGATGATTGTCCCAGGAAATGCAAGCATAAGATAGAGCAGATGGAATATAGTTGGCAATTCGAGATTCCATGTCTGGGACCTCGCTATTCGCGAGATATGACGTTTCGAGTTTGCAGATGTTGAACTTGAGATTTTCGAGCATTAAACCAAGGCAGGAATGCGCTAACTGACGGTGGGCATCCTCAAGGTCGACATAAAACGCTTCATTCTTCTTATTGGTTAGAAAGTCGCGGAATGAGGTATGGAGAGGAACGATGGGACGCGTTTGGTCAGATGCAGTCACGTTACTCAGCAGTGAGCCGAGGTGACGGAGCATTTCCAGGACGGGATCAGAGTCATCGGGGTCATCAATGGGGGCATGACTCCGCAGGGCAATCAATGAACTGAGGGAGAGTGGCTTTATTGCAGCAAAAAGCTGTCCCATCACGGAACGAAATAGCGCCTGTGCTTCATGCGGTTTGAAGTACCCTTCGAGAACTTCTTCGTATAACTTGTCCAATGGATCTTGTCCATTGTGATCTCGAGAGTGTCCCAACAAGCTTTGCACGCACTTCTTCTTGCTAAAGCCAAAACTAGCAGGAGGGCTATTTATAAACCCACACGCAACGGCTGCCCACTGAAACAAGCCCTCTGCCGCCTTTGCTAGTTTAATACCATTGTCTTTGAACACGTCAGGAGGGAGCTCGTTCTGAAAATACAGGCAAATATCTTGCTCCGTCTTGGCGGCCAGTTTGGCATCATCCATATAGAGGGTGTCGACAGATAACGCTTTTGCGAACGCGTCCTCAATACCATCCTCCGGCCTTGAGGTGACAAGTACGCGGAAATTTGATGGGAGATCGAAGAGATGTTGAGCGAGGAATGTGTGCAATCCATTTTTACCAATTGCGTCTCCACTCTCGTCCAATGCATCGATGACGATAAGAATTGGATCACGGACTTCCATGTCCTTGAGAGGTTCAAGGAGGAGGCATTCAAACAGTGTACGATAGTCTCGGGTGCCACAAAGAGACGAATTGTCCTTGAGGACTCTCCCGAGGGCGAGTTTGAAGGCAGGATTGTGATCGGAAAGATCGCGAGCAAGTGTTGTGAACAATTGGTAAGCTTCATCTTTGGACTGCTCCTTCCGAAGAAAAGCAAAGTAGGAGCCGAGAGACTTGTTCTCGAAGCGACGTGCGACCTCATGTGCGATAGAGGACTTTCCCGTGCCCGCCTGGCCAAGGAGAACGAGCCCACGGCCAGATTCGGAATTTTCGACCCACTTGACAATGTAGTCCAAGAAATCTTCCCGTGTGCCTGGAAGACAGCGGTTCTTATTGCCGAGTCGCCAGCCTCCTTTATAAGCCAATTCTCGGATCATTCCTTGGGTTGATATCGCCCTTAGCTGTGGATTCATTCCATTGAGTCGAGTAGCTCCTACTTGGCTAGAGTAGTACTACTCACGTCGTCCTGCATTCCGAGCACAGTAACCTCGGTGGTGACAGCTGCACGGGCGAGGAAATCGTCTCGCAGTCGGATGAGGGTGGTACGGTAGCGTTCGATATCTCCGTCAACTTGGCCGAGGATATTCTTCCAAGTCCGCGTTCCTGAAAATCATACGTTTATAATCACCAAGGAGAGAAGTCGAGATAACTTACTGACTCGCACATGCCTCGCATACAATTCGATAAATTTGCCAATTTCGGAGACGCACTGCAGCATCTCCTCAAGGATTCTTGCTTGCCTAGACTCCGGATTGATGTTCCTCAAAACGTCGGCGTCCTTTACGAATTCAAACGCATTGCATATCGTCTCAAATAATGCTCGGACGTTGTTGTCACGCTGAACCTGCTGTAGCAAAGTCTTGCAGCAAGGAAAACGGAGTGAGCGTTCTGTATCCCCGACAACGCAAAGAGATGCACCTCTGGGATCTTTGAAAGGAGACTCCATGCTAGACTTGCATAGGGTTGCAACTGAAGCACGGGTGTTAGCTCAGCGAAAAATAAGTAAAGTGATATTGTGCATACTGCTGCGATTGGGCTGACGGCGTCCATCACCTGCTTGATAACGTCAACAGCACCGCTCCATGTTGCCATCGTATTGATAGCTTCCTCAGCGCGGCTGAGAACAGCACCTGACATCTCCGCCTGGTTGTTTGCTGACACGGTGATCGTTAAGAGTATGGCCGACTCAGTGTGATGTCCAACATGTCCGTCGACAGGGCCCAGAGTAATGTCAAGTTCTACATGTTGAATGCTCAGGCAGACGCATAAGGATTCTAAGAAAAAGACGAACCATGTTGAGGTTCACAGACAATCTCCTTCCTTCCGATAAGGATGTCTTTCCGCGTGGTGCATTTCGCATAAAGAGAAAATGTGATAGTGGAGAGTGGTTGTACAGCACTGCAAGAGACTCAGTTGTAAATGGGGATAGAGATAGGACATCTCCCACAAGGCGTCGACATTCTCGTTCCACTCGACGCGTTGTCCCACGCTCCGCATAGGTCGAGTCTGCCATGTTCTCGCCCCATCAGTCATAGTAATATAAAATCGTCTTTCATTCCGAACGAGGGTCTTGAGAAAGGGAAGATTTTTCGCCCTGAGGACTGACAATGAAAAGGGATTTAGTACTTATCAGAGTGACATCACTAAGATACGCACCAGTAACCTGGAACTGGAACAAGCCACCCTGGGTTTCGCTGAAAAGAAAGTTGTGTGAGAAATTTTGCAATATAATGGAAGCGACTGATGTACCCAATAGCAGAGTTTTGATTCAACTGTGCAAGAGCCATCGTAGCTATACAAGTGAAAGCAATCAAGCACCCGTCCGCAGTCTGCCAAGGCGCTTCTTCATGGGGACAAATAGCAAACAACAACTTGAACCAGTTTGACGCCCTTCTCTGGGCGATGGTGATCCTCCGTCGAAGAGCTTGGCGCATGCTCAACGTATATGACGTCCCCGGCATCGTCGACTTTGGCAAGATCGACCTGATCAACATTCTCAACTGCGCCAAGGACATTGTTACGCCGCGTCGAGGCCCCTCTGCCCTTGTCCTCCATATGGCCAGTACTGCAGTACACTTGCACCTTACAGACTAACTTGGAGATAAATGTGCGATAGGTTAGACTATGTCAATAATTATTTAATAACTGCGATCAAGTCACTTCAAAAACAAGACAAGGGTGGTGCGTTGAGAGGATTGACTTGATGGGTCATTTGCCAGAAAATGCATTCCGAAAAGATCCGCGACTACCCCGACTTGAACCACATTAGCATACGATCATCTTGTTACCTTGCTTGCCTGAATGAAGCCGGATCTGGTTGCAGGCACAGGCAACCTCATATACGTGTGGTACATCCTTACTTTACCCCGGTACTATACTGCAGCATCCTACTAAAAGGTATGTTCTGCCCGCTCTGAAACATCCACACTTTTACCGCCACCAACTTGCACGACCTTGCATCCCGCCAAGTTCCAGCCTTCTGCCTCGCCCAACTTCTCTTCGACTTCCGTTCCTCCTCCAGGGCCCACGTCGCGTCCACAAAGCCCCAGCATCCATCATAGGATTTTGGAGGTTAATAATTCAACGTGCTAGATCCACTGTCATATTCTCCTTCTACACACCACTAGTGTCTCCGTTGCGTTATTTCTGCATCCAAGTCGTCTTTCCCCACATATAGATCGAACCATCTGAAGACTTCATAGTGCCACTTTAAGCTGAAAGGCCCGTTATCATTGTGCGCGTCATATTTAATGGACGAGTTTCACCTATTTCCGTGGTTCAAAACCCAGTGGTTCTCATCCGGAAAGATCACCAATCGAGTTGCTACACCCCGCCTGGACACACCGTTAATATCCAATCGAACAATGACATGCGGAAGGTAATGCGCACTGCTTCAGTGCATGGAACGCGCCAATGCCATCCGTCTCAGGTAAGCGATAGTCCTTGCTGCCGTGGATCACAAGCTGCGGTGTGGACCATTTGTCCACATGGTTTATCGGATTGAACTTCTCCAGTACCTTCTTTGCTTCTTCATCCCAAGGACGCCCACCCCAGTCGTGGTTGAACTATATTCGCAGTTAGCAAATCGGGGTAGTCAAGAGGGATGATGGACGCGATCGCTCACAAAGAAAAGCTCCTCAGTGGAGTAACCATTGTATGTCGCGTCGAAGACGCCATCGTGGCAGACCAGGGCCTTGAAGTTGAATTCGTACTCTGGGTGACCTTGGATCCAACTGTACAGCGTGTGGGTACCCAAAACACGACGCTAAGGTATGCATGACTTTTACTTTATAGCATAGCCACCCCAGCTCGCGCCAGCCGCGACTGCACGATCAGGGTCAATCGCCGGATGTTTTTGTAGAGCGTATTTCCAGCCCCTCTGAAGGTCGACAAACGGCTTTCCACCCCAATCTTTCGTGATGGCATCAGTAAAGTCTGTTGAGAAGCATGTATCAAGGCAGTTCGAGGCGTGCATGACTGAACGGTGATTTACTTTGACCGAACGTCGTCGAGCCCGTCGGGTTAATCGCCACGACGAAATACCCTTGATGGGCAAACACGTTTGGGTTCCACCTCGTGGACCAGCGATCATCCCACACTCCCTGAGGTCCTATAAATATCTTCAGCATAGTGTATTGATCTCAGACTCATGCGTGTCAACGTGCCACCGTGAATGAAGAGTAATCCCGGCCATTTCTTCACATCGCCCTCCTTCCACCCATACGGCTTGAGGACGTACCCGTGCACTTGCTTCCCTTCAGCTCCTTCAAAGTAAAAGTCTTCGGGAAAACGCAACGTTTTTCCTACCAACGCCGTCTTCGCGAACCAGGTGACCTGTTCCGGTTGCGGCATCCCTACGTATTTGATGTGATCCTGAACGTTGATCAAGTCTGCTTCGAGCTTTTGGAGTCCGCGGATAACGAATACGTTATTCGGTCCTTGCAGTGAGGAGCGAGAAAAAATGAGCCTGCCATTGGGCAGCACTTGAAGGCCAGTGACGGCGCCGCCATCCGTGAGCGCTTTGGGGGTGGTGTAACTGGATGGTAGAGATGGGTGAGTCGTAGACTTGTTAGGTGTTTCTGGAATAGGGAGGCAAAACAGCTTCAAGCGTGCATGATCACCAGCAGTGAGATAGAGGAAAGTGGAGTCCTCAGAAAACTACGAGATATTTAACGCTTGTTCCGCCAAACAGCTAGAATACCGAAGCTCACTGCGAGTTCATCAACAGATCGGTCCCAAGACTGTGTGAGCGTGTAGCGGGTGTCTTTCTTGAGGTCGTAGACCACGACCTTGGCCCTATGTGAAGACTTCATTTATGAAATGGGAAAGAGAGCAGTGGTCAGGGACCGACCTATCGGACTCATATCCATCCTCGTCAAGTTCCGTCCAAGCCACCTTGTCTCCCTGGATATTGAAAACTGGATTATGAGTCGCACCTTGCTTACCCGAGGTAAGCTCGCGTGGCTTTTGTCTGCCGGCGAAGTCTACGAGGTATACCTATAACGTTCAGTTAGCGCACTAGTACAGGGACGGAGATGGGAGTTCTAACGTTCTGCTTGGTGTGCCAAGCCTCAGGGAGCTCAGGGTCCTTTGCAGTGTAAACGATGTACTCTTCAGACACGGCATAATCATCTGTGCCGCCAAATGGCTCAACGGGGCTGTGCTGATCGGTCGTCATTTATTGGTAAAGAAAGGAAAAACGTCGTCGCAACGTACATGTCCAGTACCATGCAGTACATTGGTGAATGAATCTCCAAAGTGCCACTTCCCTTCGGCATCCTTGAAAAGCTCGACGGTGAAGAGGGATGGCCGCTTCGGCCCCGTCCAGGTATCCCAGTGTCGTTCGTAGGTATCGTCGTATACGAGAGCGGTAGTACCGCGTTCCTGCCACTGACGATCGTTCTCAGGAACTTTGGTCAGATCCCCGTCGTCATAGACGCTGTCTGTAAAGACAAGTACGCCGGCCTTGGCTGCGTAGCGAAAGCAGGACGGAGATCCGGTTGGGAATTTGCCAAGTAAGACAGAGCCATCCGAAGCCACGTTGAGAGTTTCGGTGGTGAGATGGACAGAAAGGGCATAGAGACCCGCTGTCTTGCTGTCGTCGTCGGCGACAAGATGAGCAACGGTGCGATCATCAAGCCAGAAGGTCTCTCCACCGTGAGTAAGGGGTATCTCAACTGGTTGAACGGCAGATTCGAGTGACGCGACGAAGATAGACTTGTGATTCCTTCGGGAAGATCAACGAGATATGGATACGAAGAACACTCACTCACTTCTTTTCTGCGAAGGAGTACTTGGACACGGGAACGAGGACAAGGTCGCCGGCCACATTTGCTGTGCCAGCGCCTGGACGAGGAAGTTCGATTAAATCTTTGGGAGTAAACCTATCACTACCCGCTTTCAATCTGAACTCTCTTATCGTAGACATAGGATAAGGGGTGTGCGGAGGGGGACGCGATAAAAATGGTAGTTGGGCGGCGAAGCCTAACAGCACAGGAAACCACATCAGGCGCGCTGATATCCCCGGGCGTGGATTCCCTGAAGCGGAAGGATGCTAATGAAGGATGAGATGAGGACAGTGGCTATTCTGGAAGAGGCGCAGCGCCAAAGACATGTACTGTAACACCACCTTTTTTCATCGCAGTCCCATTATTTCCTCCTCACTATGCCCGTACAGCCCCTGTATCACTTTCTTCAAACTTCTGATAAGGTGGTGGCCGTAGAGGAGTTCCTGCTTGGCGGACTCGGAATTTCTCGAGTCACAGAGCAGACATGCCCCTTTGTGTAAGTGTATTTTCCTCTGCGATGTCAGGTCGGCTCGTCGATTGGACACCTGGAAGTAGCTTACGCCAGGAGAGATTCCAAGGGTCGTGTCGAATTGCGCTAGGCGCAAGCCACAAAGGGCCAAGGTTGTGGAAGTTGTGTCCACCTGCATTTAACCAAGTCATTTCTGAACAGAACTTCCGTAACGCTATCAGGATATCATGATCAATAACGACTGCTTCCGCACAATATTCAAGATGATCGTACGCTCATTTCCTGTCCTAGTAACTCAAGGGGGTGGAGTGCCGCGCATGTGAAACGGAACGCGATTCCGATAAATGGCCCATCAAAGTAATCTTCTCCATGCATGCACCACCCTTCAAGCTTCTCGTATTGTGAGTTATTCGCAATTCAGGACCATACAACCATTCAAACATGTTCGAATCGGGGTAGTCGCGCATCTTTCCAGTGGTTCGGAATGCAATTCCGGCGAATGGCCCATCGGAATGTGATTCCGGCAATTGAGCCTGTCAATCCTCTCATGCACCACCGTGACCCTTCTCTTATTTATAAGGTGAGTTGTTCGCAATTCAGGGCCATACAACCATTCAAACATGTCCCACCATGGTTCAAAACCGCTCCGGTTTGAAGACTGGCAACCAGATACGCCATCCCACATCTTCTTGGCTACCTGACGAATCACACTTTCGAAGAATGCATTGCGCGTTATCCACGCACCCGTGAATTGCTCGCATTCCCCATGAATGGAATGATCGACCTCGATGCCAAGAGCCAAAATTTCGAACTTAATGTTTCTCTACTCCTCCCACCAGCCAAATTGAACAATAAATCAACGTGGTCAAACCCGGTGCCGGAAAGTAAGGCATTCATTTGGTAAAATGTAATTTGAAGGACTGATTGCCGTTTCTCATAGTTCAGAGCCTGAAAAATGCACCCGGGAAGCTCTACACTACAAAGGGTGGGCTGCCTATTGGGCAAAGCGACTGCTGGATCCAGCAGTACCCTCCCTTCCCCGGTAGCCCAGTGGGTCTGACAGTCATCGAATTTTATACCGATTTGGAGATCACCGCTGTTGTGAGTGTTACCCTCCATTCTTTATAACGCGTGATATCATGACATCTTACCGTCGAAACCTTAGTTTAAAAGTATGTCTCGTGCAGTTTCCTCTGTTAGCCCTGTACTGATCTCATGTTACTAGCTAATATTGACATTGAAGAGGCTCAGGGTAGTGGAAACTGGTCTATTCTTCCTCATCAGCTTTCCCCTCCCTCTACCTGAGAGTAGCGTTCCAAGTACTAGTAGTGCCAAAGTTTCTACCTCCATTGACAGATTGGGTGCTAGTGAATCAGCGACTCGGACATATTTGGCCGAAGTATACAGATTTGAATCATGTATAACTTGTAGTATTATGAATATGTTCTTCTCTGATGCGATCACCACAGTGGACTTGGCTGTCGAATCACATCTCTCGCAGTCAGGCTTCTCAAATTCCAACAAAGGAGCCCCAGTTATGCACAGCGGTGAAACAGCATACTGACTCTATGACTCAAGGCCGAATCGCTTATAACTCCACCAGATCCCTGCATTAACCATATCTTTGCAGTCGTGGCTTGACAGCGAACATGCCCTACGTTCAACTTGGACTCAGAAGTTACCACCTTTTCACTGGTCAATTTGAGCAGCTAAGCCTGTTCTGATATAGGCTAATAATATTAAGCACCCTGTCTTTTCCACAAATCATCCTGTGTGGATCCTCTAAGGTTTGTATACCTATTTTGGGTGAACGTGGATCCAACTGTACAGCATGAGGATACTCAAAACGTGGTGCTTGACAGCATGCATGACTTTTACTTTATAGCATGCCACCCCAGCTTGCACCAGCTGCAACCGTATGATCACATCTAGAGTCACTGTATTTCCAGCCCCTCTGAAGGTCAACAAACAGCATCCCACTCCAATTTTTCGTGACAACATCAGTAAAGTCTGTACAGAAGCCTACGTCAATTCAGCATGCATACTACCTGAACAGTGATTTCCTTTGACTGAATGTCATCGAACTATGTCAGGTTAATCGCCATCATGAGATATACTTGATGGACAAGCACATTCAGGTTCCACCTTGATCATCCCACACTCCCTGAGGTCCTGGAAACCTATTCAGCGTAACGCATTGACCTCGGACTCATGCGTGCAGACGTGCCTCCCTGAATGAGAAGCAAGCAATCCCTGCCATTATTTCACATTGCCTTCGAGCGGACGCAACGGTTTTCCAACCAACACGTTCTCTGCAAACCAAGTGACTCAAGGCTGTTCCGGTGGCTGTACCATTTTCTTTCTGATGTGGTCCTGAATGTTGAAAGTCTGCTTCGAGCTTGCGAAGTCTTTGAATAATGAATCTGTCATTTGATCCCTGCAGTGAGGAGCAGGAAAATATGAGCCTGTCATTGTGCAGTACTTGAAGGCCAGTGACGGTGCTGCTGTCCGTAAGCATTTTAGGGGTGGTCACGGTGGTGTAACTGGGTGGGAGACCCAAGGAGAGATGCTTGGGTCATAGAGACTTGTTAGGTGTTTCTGGAATAGGGAGGCAAAACAGCTTCTGGCGTGCCAGCCTGAGTGCATGATCACCAACCGTAAGGTAGGTGAACGTAGAGTCCTCGGATAACTATGATATATTTAATCCTTGTCTGGTAAAATGACAAGAAATACTGTGTCTCACTGTGAGTTTATCAACAGATCGGTCTCAAGGCTGCATGAGCGTGTAGCGGACGTCCTTCTTGAGGTTGTAGATAAGGACCTTAGCCCTGTGTAAGGACGTCATTCATGAAATGGGAAAGAGAGCAGATACCAGACTCATACCCATCCTCATCAAGTACCGTCCAGGCTACCTTCTCTCCATGGGCATTAGAAACGGGGTTATGAATTGCACCTTGCTTGGCAAGTACAGGGACCAGATTGGAAGTCCTAGCATTCTGCTTGTGACTGGCCCAGTGTGCCAACTTGAAGCCTCAGGGACTCGAGACCTGAGCGCTGAGCTCCTTAGCAGTGTAAACGATATACTCTCCAGACACGACGTAATCATTTGTGCTGCCAAACCTCAACGGGGCTATGTTGATTGGCCATCATTTACAATTCAACAATGGAAAAAGGTCCTCACGACGTACATCTCCGGTACTATGCGGCACATTGATAAATGAGTCTCCAAAGTGCCACTTCCCTTTGGTATCCTTGAAAAGCTTGAAGGTGAAGAGGGATAGGTGTCCCAGTGTCGCTCATAGGTATCGTATACGACTCGGGTAATATGAGAGCGATAGTAACGCATTTCTACCACTGATGATCGTTCCCAGTAACTTGGTGAGATCTGCATCTTTGTAGCGTTGTGTGTAAAGTTACTCAGAAGTACGCCGGCCTTGGCTTGGCCGCAGACTCGGAGCGAAAGCAGGATGGTGGTGTGGTTGGGAAATTGAGTAGGACAAGGGAGTCTGAAGCCACATTGCGGAGGGACTCGCTTTCTTTCTGTCGTCATCGACGACAAGATGAAACGGTGCAATCACCAAGCAAGAAGGCCTCTCCGTTGTGAGTAACGTGTACCTCAACTGGCTGAACGGCAGACTCGAGCGACGCAACGAAAATAGGCTTGTGATTCCTGCCGGTAGATCAACGAAACGAGATGTAGATCTGAAGAACGCTCCCTCACTTCTTTTCTGCGAACTTGAAAGAGTGCTTGTACAAGGGAACAAGGACGGGAACCACAACCGCATTTAGTGTACCAGCACCTAGACTACCGGTTTTCAATCCGAATTCTCTTATCGTAGACATAGAAGGCTCAGATGGTATACAAAGGGGGACACGATAAAAATGGTAGCTGGGCGGCGAAGCCTAACAGCGCACGAGGAAACCACGTCGGCGCGCTGATTCCCTGCAGCGGATGGATGTTAAAGGTGAGAGGGACGTGACATGACAGGCGCTAATACGTCCAGCTTCCACTCGTGACCTTTTACGCCTACCAGATTTGCCCCTTTTTCATCCCAGTCCGCTCCCTTACGGCCTTACAAACACTTCCTCAGGTTCTTTAGTAACCATGGGCCTCAGAAACCAGGAATCGTAAGCTCGGGGGCAGTGCTCCGAATATCCATCCTTTTTTTCACCTCTTTGCCCGGCGCCATAAAAGAGCTGACTTGTTCGGTGGTGGCCGTAGAGGAGTTGCTGCACAGAAATCCGAGAGTGAGAGAGCAGAGACATGCCCCTTGGGTAACTGTATATGGGTAATCCCAGTTCAGTCGCGCGAGGCACGAAGGGCAAAGCGCCAGATTGTGCAAATTGTGCGAACTTGGACAACATCTACAGAAGATCGTATGCTAATTTCGAAATTTCCTGTCCTAGTAGGTAGTCAGTCGCGGGGATCTTTTCGGAATTCAATTCCGGCATTAATGACCCCTTGTTTTTAAAGTGACATACAACCATTCAAACATGTTCGAATCGGGTCATGGTTGTTGCACATCTGTCAGTGTCCCAGTGATAAGGAATACGATTCCGGCGAATGGCGCACTGGCATCGGAATGCGATTCCGGCAAGTAGCCCCTCAATCCTCTCAGCCACCCACCCTTCAAGTTCTCTTATTTATAAGGTGAGTTGTTCACAAATTCAAGGCCATACAACCATTCAAACATGTCCCGCCGTGACGAAAGTTCAAAGCCGCTCCGGTTCGAAGACTGGGCACCAGAATACGCTATCCCACATCTCCTTGGCTACCTGATAAATCACACTTTCGAAGAATGCGTTGTGCGTTATCCACGTGCCCGTGAATTGCTCGCAGCCCCCATGGGTGGGACGATCGACTTTGATGCCAAGAACAAAATTTTCGATATTAATGTTTTTTTGGGTGAAATTTTACCCCCACTCAGATTGCACAATCAGTCAACATGGTCAAAGTCGCCTCCGAATTGTAAGGCGTTCATTCTGTTGGAAAACAGATTGAAGGACTGATCGTCTATTCTTATAGTTCAGAGCCTGAAAAATACACCTGGGATTCTCTACCAAGCAAAGGATGGGCTACCTTCTGGGCAAAATGACTGCTGGATCCAGCAGTACCCTCCCTTCCCCGGTAGCCCAGTAGGTCTGACAGTCATCGAATTTTATACGGATTCGATGATCACTGCAGTTGTGAGTGTTAACCTCCGTTCTTTACAACGCATGATCTGACGTCTTATGATACTTACCATCGAAATCTTAGTTTAAAAGTATGTCTCACGCGGTTTCCTCTGTTATACCTGTACTGATCTCTTGTGACTAGCTGGTATTAGCGGTGAAGAGGCTACGGGAAGTGGAACTTGGTCTATTCTTCCTCCTTCCTCTACCTGAGAGCAGCATTCCAGATATTGCCATAGTTTCTAACTCCATTGACGGATTGTGCATATTTGGCTGCAGTATACAGATTTGAACCATATATGACTTGTAGTGTTTATGAACTTGAATATGCTCTTTCTGACGTGATCACCACGTTGGGCTTGGCTGTCCGATCACATCTCGCAGTCCAATGTACAGGCTCACAACTCCACCAAATCCTCGTTGCAATGACCATATCTTTGCAGCTGAGAACAGCAAGCACCAACAAACTTGGTAGAGAAAGAGTGATACCTCAGGCTCATGCACTCGCTTGACAGTTGAGCGCCTCCGAGTTGTCACCGGCGTCATCATCATCCATCTCTATCCCAAGCCACCTTGTCTCTACACCTCCGAGTCCCGAGTCCACATCCACACTCAGCTTCACACACAGACTAACCACGTCTTCGACTTCTCCGGTCGCAGAATCCCAACGTGCCCTGAGTTCTGAGTCAACTCGGGATGTTGCTATCCTATCACAGCTCAGCCTATTCTGCTATAAGCTCCTTGCTGTTCTCGCAAATCTTGTGCGGATTCTCCAAAATAGGTATACATAATCTGGATGACTTTGGATGGATCCAACTCAGGCTCTACCACGATAGGATGTAAATACTGAAAACATGACGCTACGGTATGCAAGACTTCTACGTAATAACGTAGCTCCCTCAACCTGCACCAGCTGCCACTACACAATCAGGATTTATCACTAGATGGAATGTTTCCAACCCCTCAAGAGGTTGACAAGTGACTTCCCAACCCAATCTTTAGTGAGTAAAGTTTGTTGAGAAGGTGTCGAGGCAGTTCGGACCATGCCTGAACAAACTGAGTCACTGTGATTTACCTTGACCAAATGTTGTCGAGCGCCCTCAGGTTAATCGCCATGACATGACGAAATAAGCTGTCCCAAAAACCCACGACCGTGCTCCTCGGCCGCAGGCTTATTACTGACGGGCCATGTTGTGGTACAGGTGACCGCCCATCCTCCTCGCTCGCCGTGCGGTGAGTCCGTGGTGCGGCATATAGCATACTCATAACGCGAGTTTTTGACTATGAGGACGCGGCTTTGGATACCGGTAGCACGAAAACTTTTTCTGATTCACAGAACTGGCGCAGCACAGCTTCGTCAAAAAGGTCAAAGATGTAATGCCGCACACTGCAGGCAGGCGATAGTGTGACGTCGAGATCATGTGCAATTCACAGTAAACAGGCACGGAGGTGAAGTCCCTTTGGTACTGGGGTTGGGACGACAGCCTACGAACTGGGTGAGGGAAGATTGCCAACAACGTCAGAGCGGGGGCGTACAGACTTAGCTAGGGAGCGCTGCCTGGAATGTCTCGTCGTCCATGTGAAGGCCCATCTTGATTCCGACTGGTTCGACCTCCCGTTGATCACGGCGTATAGAATCCATGGGTAGGCTTGCGGGATGTACGGTAGTATGAACAGAGGTTGGGCGGTTGCCCGCAGCAACAACACGGGTTTTTAACGGTGTCCGGTTTGAGCTCTTGAACCCACAATACTGCATGGCAGCGATAAGGAGAATACAACATCCAGTGCATCACTTTCAGTTCGTTCCGCAGTAATGGTAGACTACTTATGCCGTGGGAAGATCTGCCTTTGTGATATGAAGAAGGGTGGGTGAGGTAAGTGATATGCCGGAACAGGGAAGGACGACTCAAATGGCCGGCGGGTTGTGGCGAGCAGGTACTAGTATGTGTCTGTAAGCGAGAGACCACGCCTTTGAGCGTCGCTACTTCTCCTGCGATACTTGTAATAGAGCCGCTGTCAACCATATATATATACATATATATTACCATCCTCCATGGTGTCAATGACTGCGTCGTGGGTGGCCCCAAAGCATTGAATCGTCCGATTGCTACAGTAACGTGCGCATCGAGTATATCGACAGAGACGAGTAAAGCATCTTTGTCGATATGCGTAGCGTGATACGTCCCACTCGGGGATTCATCTGACTGTCCGACGATGGACAGTGATGGCTGCTCACACTCTCATAAAGTGCGGACCTTGACGCTACCAGAGCTGAGAGATTTCGTGTGTGTAAACAGAGACCAAGACGGATGCTGGACGCAACCAGATCTGCAGCTTTTCGAGGATGCCAAGCTCCCGTAACTTGTCGACGGCCTCCTGCCCTAAGAACTCACTGGCGTACGGTTCCTCCAGGATCTGTCGCAATAGCGATCAAATTGTTGTGTCCACTCCAAGAGTCACGGTAAATCTTCCACGTTTCTGGCAGCCCGGTCAGCCAATTTTGTAACCCGGTTAAAGAAGTTTGTCGGAGCTGGGATGTAAACACTGGATAGCTGGAGCGTCCGATGAGCATCTGGCGGAGAGGCTAATAATGATCAGTGGACCACCCTATAGCCAGGGCCACTGGCAGCGCTTAGATCGAGCCGAACGTCGATCCCCAAGACGACCTTTGGGCCCACATTTCTCCCTTTAGGTCACGACTGAACGTCTCCTGTCTCCTACTCTTTGCGGTCACTGTCATTTGTACCACTGGGTCAGTGGGTCTTTGGCTGCTAAGGTTACGTGAGTTGCTCGTGACTTGGGACCATACAAGTCACGCACCGCTTGACAACGAGCGCAAACGACGGCCTACTGTACCAATCCCATTTGAATGTCGGATCTTTCCATCGCAATAGCGGAAGCATTCAAAAAGTTCTCTGAAGCGACCGTCTCTGCAGTACGCCACAGTTATTCACAAGTTCTCCCGTCCACTCATCTCTCATTTCCAGCTCGGCGAATACCAACAACGCACGCATGCAAGATTAAATCAAGCTGACAATGATCTGCGTGCTCTGCGGCGCGAACGCGACGATGCGCTTAGAGACCTCAACGCTAGCAAGGAACAAACACGAGTTTGGCTTGCAGAGGTGGATAAGTGGAAGTCCGAGGCGCGTCCTCTGTCTTTTCTCGCGTCTCCCTTGATCTTCCCATTGCTTATGCCCGTGCTCACCGCAGTCGGATAGAGTGTTGATCGTGGTGGGTAACGCAGTCCCCGCCTGAGTTTTACACAATTCCCATCTAACCCGCGCACCATTGGTTGTAGAATACCCACCAAGCTGAACTGGTCACACAGCTCCGCCAGGAGGCGCAACAATGGAAAGACCAATGTCTGCGTACGGAGGAGACTTTACGCGGAGAAATCAACGCGTGGAAGGACCAATTCTTGCGTGTCGACGCCGAGCACACGCGCCTGCTCAATCAACTGTCTTCTCAGGTACAGTACGCCGTTAGCTCGACAATGTTACATAGCACACTCGTAATGACAACCGCTACCATAACACCTGGTCCTCTTCACAGGCTACCCTCGCACACACTCCAAAGCGCGTCCCAATAATCCCAACAGGCGATTCATCCGCGACATCATCAGCAACGAAGCGCGCCTCCGCATCGTCATCAACCGCACGCGCAGACAATCACCACCATCAGCACCAGCACCAGCACGCACACTCGCCCACGAAATCACGCGTGGTCCGCCGCGTCCAAGCGGTGATCGAGGTCCCCGTAAAAGAAGAGGAAGAGGAGGGATACGAGCTGGACGAGGAGCAACCACCACCAGACGCCCCCGCCCCCGCCGCCGTTCTGCAACCCCCCACGTCGACGCCCACGATCCGTAGCGACGC
>QFDW01002268.1:0-10342 GCA_003315895.1 Lactifluus rugatus | reverse complement strand
TTGATTTATTATTTTGATGCAAATCCAAAAGTACCAAACATTGGATGGGTTTTTTGAGTCACTGTACAGACACCTGATCTATACTAGTGACCACACCATCAAGGTAGTTATAGAGTCTACTCTACACCAGTGGATAAGAGAAAAGAAAAAATGCACCTTTAGTTGACATTGATCTAGTGTTGAGTGACTGATGCCACTATCAGATGTTCAATAGCCAGGAGCATCTGGTCACAGTATGTGACCCAATTCAATCTGTCCATCCCATGGTTGACTGTCACAAGACTGGAATGAGAAGGCAGGTAGGCAGCAGTGAGTGATGGCAGCCAGGCAGCTGTAGAAATGAGACAGGTGGTGGAGGTGACATGAAGGGGTAAGGCTAGGCAGCTGCAACAGCAACAGGAGGGAGGGTGACAGGCTGGGCAGTGGTGAGTAATGTCAGCTAGGAGGTGGTAGAAATGAGAAGAGGCAAGACTAGGTGGTGGATGTTGTAGCAATAAGAAGGGGTCAGGCTAGGCAGTGGCAATTGATGATGGGCTAGATGGTGGTTGAAACAAGAAGGGATAAGGCCAAGTGGCAATAGTGGCAGCAACAAGGAGGGCAGCAGGCCAAGCAGTGGCAGCAATGAGGAAAAAGGCCAGGCAGTACATATGGTGACTGATGGAAAGCCAGATGGTGGTGGAAACAGAGCTAGGTGATGATGGCAGGAGGAAGTGTAGCAGGCCAGGCAGCAGCTAGTAATAGTTGGCCAGGCAGTAGTCATGATGAGTAGAGAAAGGGCCAGCTGGCGGCAGCCAGTGGCAGGAAATGAGTAGGGTAAGACCAGGTGGCAGTGGTGATGAGGGGTAAGGCCAGCAGTGGCAGCCAGCAGCAGAAAGGAAGTGGCAATGAGGAGGGAGAAGGGAAGAGAAGGGCAAGGTCAGTTAGCAGCAGGCCAGGCAGAATGAAATTACCTGAGTATCTCATCAGTGTGAGCAAGCCACTAGATAACATTAGTCTATAAAGGTAAGCTATAAGAATGTTGACATGGCCATGATCATATTTATTTGAAGTGTGGTGAGCCAGGTGGTGGCAGTAATGAGGAGGGGGGAGGCCATGTGGTTGCAGCACTATTAAGCAATATGGCAACTACAACAATTTGAGTGGGGGTGGCAAGGGTAAGTAATGTAGTAGAGGTGGGCTGGCCATGTGGTGGCAGTGGAGAGGGTAGTTTACTCAGCAACAAGACCAATGGCAGGCTGCACTACAGCAGCAGCAAGGCCCATGGTGGAGGGTGGACAAAGTCAGGCAAGGGTAGGCTCAATGGCTTGCAGTCTATGAAAGATGGAGGCTCTAGACATAGAGATACAATATAGATCTTATCAGGGGTGAACAAAAGTGAGTGAGGACAAATTATAAATGATGAACAGGGGCATAAGCAAAGGGGGGCATGAGGCAGATTAAGGAAAAAGCTTTAGGCATCTGGCATGAGACACTGTGGTAGGACATAAGATGGGGCAGAAGATATGGGATCGTAGCATACGAAAGATCTTGAGGCATTGTGGCATCACAGAATAGAACAGGATGAAAGCAGAGGCAATAGGGAAGAGTTGGCCACTGTGACAAACCTGAAGGTATAAGCAGACACCCAATCTGTATGAGTGAGCATGCTGCCAAAGTGATTGCAGAGTCTATTCTATACAAGTAGATAAGAGAAAAGAAAATGTACCTTCAATTGATGTTGGTCTAGTGTTGAGTGGGTGATGCCACTGTCAGATGTTCAATGGCTAGAAGCATCAAGTTGTAGTATGTGGCCCAATTCAATCTGTTGGCCACAACTTGAAGGCTGATATTATCAATCTTTATATCTTCACCCACAGTTGACAGTCATGAGACTGGAATGAGAAGGCAGGCAGGCAGCAGTGAGTGATAGTGGCCAGGTGGTGGTAGAAGTAAGGAGAGGCAAGACCAGGCAACAGCAGCAATATGGAGGGGTAAGGTCAGGCAGTTGCAATAGCAATAGAATGGAGGGTGACAGGCCAGGCAGCAGTGAATAACAGTGGCCAGGAGGCTGTATAAATGAGAAGAGGCAAGACTGAGTAAAGGTGGTGGTGACAAGGAGAGGGTGGCAGTGAGTGATGATAGGCCAGGCAGCATTCAAAACAAGGAAGGACAAGGCCAAGCAATGACAATGGCAGCAACAGGGAGGGTGGCTGGCCAAGCAGTGGTGGCAACAAAGGAGAGGTCAGGTAATGGTGACTGATGGTAAGCCAGGTGGCAGCCGAAGCAAAGAGGGGTCAGGTCAGGTGGTGGCACTGACAGCAGCAGGAGAGACCATGGTGGGTCAGGCAGCAGGTGATGGTGAGCCAGGCAGGGGTGGCAATGAGTAGAGGAAAGGCCAGGTGGCAGCGGCAGTGGGAAGGGCAACTGGCAAGGGCAGGCCAGGCAATGGCAGAGATAGCAGTAAAAGGGCAGGCAGTAGGCCAGGAAATTGCAAGTGATGGCAGGCAAGGTAGTGCCTGCTTGTAGGGAGGGTTAGTGGTAGGCCAGACAATGGCAGCAATGAGGAGGGATGAGGCAAGATTAGACAAAGTATTGGCAGGCCAGGTAGTAGCAGGGGTGTAGGCAGGCCATGTGGCAGCAGCAGGGAGGATGGTCCACTCAGCAGCAGCACCAAAGGCAGGCCATGCCACAGCAGCAGTGAGGGTGAGCAAGTAAACAAAGGTGGGTAAGACAGAGAGGCAGGACTATAGTGGCAGTGGGTTCTTTGTTTTAGGGGACTGACAGGCGGTAGTGCCTTATAGTGTTGCAGGCAGTGAGAAGCTACACCATCAAGGTGATTGCAGAGTCTCTGCAAGTAGATAAGAAAAAAGAAAAAATGCACCTTTAGTTCATGTCAGTCTAGTGTTGAGCAGCTGACTTAGACACCACCTGTCAGATGCTCAATGGCCAGGAGCATCCAGTCACGGTATCTAACCCAATTCAATCTGTTGGCTGCTAGCTTGATACTATATCATTGACCTTTACTTCTTCACCCATGGTTGACAGTCAATGAGACCAGAATGAGAAGGCAAGTAGGCACTGGCCAGTGATAGTGGCCAGGTGACAGTAGAAATGAGAACCAGGTGGCAGTGGCAACACAAAGGGGTAAGGTCAGGCAGTTGCAACAGCAACAGGAGGGAGGGTGACAGGCCAGGCAGCAGTGAGTGATGGTGGCTAGGACATGGCAGAAATGAGAAGAGGCAAGACTGGACAGAGGCAGCAGTGACAAGGAGGGGGTAGCAGTAAGTGATGACAGGCCAGGTGGCAGTCGAAATGAGAAGGAACAAGGCCAGGCAGCAATGATGGCAGCAACAGAGAGGGCAGCCAGCCAAGCAGTGGCAATGAGATGGGGGGTCAGGCAATGGCAACCAATGGTGAGCCAGACAGCAGCAGAAGCAAGAAGGGATAAGGTCAGGTGATAGTACCAACAGCAGCAGGAGAGTGCATGGTGGGTCAGGCAGTAGGTGGTGGCGAGCTAGGCAGTGGTGGCAATGAGTAGGGGAAGGGCCAGCTGGCAGTGGCTAGCAGTAAGGAGGGCAACCTACCATAGCAGGCTAGGCAATGGTGGAACTAATTTTTTTTTTTTTTGAAGTGATTTCACATTGGGTACAGATTGTGTAGGAACATCACTTATCTACTCTATGAAGTCCATATCAGATAGAGAAACAGAGCCCCATGCACTCTAACCTTTATCGTGTTTAAGTAAAAGACAGAATTAGACTCTTTTACTTATCTCTCAGGGTGTCCATCAGGCCTCTTCTTGTCGTTTGTTTCTTGGCAGTATTGAGTTGTTTGGATCAGCGATTTGATGTGTTCTTGTAGGGCTGGTTGGATGCTAGGCTTGCTATAGACATATGCCTTGGTAGTCTTGAAGTTGCAGCTTTCAGAGCAGTGGTGGCTGGAGGAGGGGATGGGATTTGAGGAGGGGAAGTGACAGTGACCTTCTTTTGGGTCTTTGGCTTGTTTGAAGTGGTGGCAGGTTTGGCTTTCACTATGCCCTTTACTATCCAGTCCTTGTCACATGTGCCCCAATGGCTTAGAAGAGGATACCTGTGTCTCTGCACTGACTTCCTTGAAGCAAACTTGCATTTGCATATGTGGCATTGTTGTTTTGGTGCCTTGACAGCCTCTGTGGCTGTGTGGGCACGATCCTTGCATGAAGCATGGTTCTTCTTCCATGTAAGTCACTTCTTCTCCTTTTGGGCAGTGGTTGCCTTTCAGGCACCCTTGGTGAAATCAAAAAAGCCACAGGGGCCTTCCTCGTTAAGAAGCTCTAAGATGAATGCAAACATGACCTTTTTTACCCATTTGAGAGGGTGAGGTACAAGTGCAACAGTGCACTTGACCAGGTGGGAATGGAATTGGGGAGTAAACTTGACCCATAAACTTTTTCTGTCTTCGGCCTTTTGAGCCAATGTGGCATTGGCCATGAGGTGGTCCCATAAGAGGAACTAGCAACAATGGAAGATGTTAAGGATGTTGAACATGGAGAGCTTGTCATCCTTAGAAACTAGTACCCTGCTCTTTTTAGTCTTCTTTTCTTTCTCTCCTTCACCCATGGGTTTAGGGGAGTCTGAGTGGAAGATTTGGCTGAGCAGACCTGGTAGAAGGGGGGAGGGGGAGGGTGGATTGAATACTGGTAAAGCAGCCCCAGGTAAAACCCCTTGGGAGGGGAGAAAAGGCTCCTGAGGCAAATTTGACTTGAGGGGAGTAACAGATTGCAGAGGGGAGGGGGGGAGAATAAAGCCAGACATTGTGGGAAAAACCTTTGATGGTGGTGGTAAGAAGGCAAGATGGGATGGGTGGAACTAATTGGAGGGGGGTAAGGCCCCATGGCAGTGACAGCAGTAGGAGGGTGGCAAGTGATGGCAGGCAATTTAAAGATGGTGGTGGCAACAAGTAGGGCAAGGCTAGGTGATGGTGGCAGTGGTGGCCAGCAGCAGGGAAGAAGCAGAAATAGAAGGGGCAAGGAAAGAGAATGCAGGAAGGGAGGCAAGGTCAGACGAAGTGTCAGTGGCAGGCCAGGCAGAAGTAGGGCTGATAGCAAGCCATATAGTTAACGGATTTGGTCTTGACACCATATTGTCTTAACTGATCCTCCAAGAAAGATGCCATGCAAATGACATAGTTGCAGTAAGCAGAGGTCTAATTCTTCAGATATGCTTTGGCCCTGGGCTAGGGTTACTGGCAGTATATGATCCAGAAAGTAAGTGATGAAATTACCTGGGTATCTCAACAGCGCTATTAGTAGCAAGCTACTGGATATTGTTAGTATCATCTATAAATGTAAGAATGTCGACATGGTCATGGTCATATTTATTTGTGCAATTACTAATACAGTATCACTAGCAGGAAATCCATAAACCAATGACTCAGAGGTCCCATATTTTTATGCCAAAAGATTGCAGGTCTATTTTGTTTTATCATATAGTCCACCCTATGCAGTAGTAAAGCAGTGCTAAACATGCTAAATCCATTCCTCAAAGGTATAGCATAATACCACTTCAACAGCCCAATGACATACCATCTCCCTCACTTCTTCAAGTTTGTCTTGATAAGCCCTATCATATCAAAGCTATTTCTATCCAGCTGTGCATATCTGAGGGTGTGTATGAGTTTGTGTGGAAAATAGAAAAAAGAGGGGGGGGGAAGAGTAGTCTGACTCCCCACTGCCTGAGGGTAAGAAGGACTTTAGTCAGCAAGAGGAGTTTTGGTGGTTGTGATAGAATGTGAGACAGACTTCTGACAGCATGAGACAATTAAGGTCATTGGGTTGAACTCTTAAGGCATCACACAACAAAATAGAAAGGGGAAACAAGGACAAGGGAATCTTACCTCTTGATACATTTTCCAGAGCTTTAAGTACAGAAGGACTCAGATGTACAATCCTATCTGAGCAATTGAGCATATAGTATGGGTCTCAAAATAATTATACAAACTGCACGGATGTGAATATAGCAGGCTAAGAAGTAAGTAGAGACAATAGAAGTGAGATAGGTATGTAGTAAGAGCACAAGGCTTTCCTGAAATTATAGGTATATAAGCACAAGACTGAGGCCAGAATGCAAGACCAGAAAGTAAGGAGCAATCACAAAGATAATATGAAAGTGTGCATCCTTAGAATGCTTCATAGGATGCCCACTCTCTCTATAAGGGAGAGGGTATATCAAATTGAAATTCTGGGCCTGGCACAAGATGTAGCACAAGCCTAAGACAGGGGGGAAACTAAAGCAGAGAGATTACTGTACAGGGGGAACAAAAGCAGGTGCAAGGTGATCTAAGATAAAATAGAAAACCAGAAGACACAAGGTACAAGGCAGAGACAAAGGTGATCATAGAAATTTAAATATGAGAATTGAGCAAGACAGGGAAGGCAATATCAAGCCTAAGGTGCAAATACACTGTGGCCAATGTGATATTGTGGCACATGCAAATAGACAACAGGAGAAGCCGACAATCCAGGGCCTTGAGAGAGCTCCAAAGAAGGTGGTGAGAGGCACGAAGCAGGATAAAATGAGACAGGCAGAAAATGTGAAGAAAATATGAGATTTCAAGGCCAGCAGTAACACTGATCTTATACAGCTGTAAATCAATGTACTCAACATCTGCACCATGCTGCCAGCTAATATTCCATCATGTCTATTCCAGAATTATGAGTTATCCTTACAATGCATGTGGAAATGAGTGGGCCAATCATTATCAACATCATCAACTGATCACTATGTGTTAAGTGAGAAAAGAAAGTCACCCACAAATCAGCATCAGGTATGTAAGCATAGCAGCAGAAGCATGATGCAAATGTATGAGTGCATCTATGCATTAAGATAATCCTCCTCAAAGTCGCACCCAACTGCCTTATCCACATGCAAAAGTGGTCCATATACACTAGAATTTAGTAAGGATCAGCACTAGCATTATCTTGGTATTGGGCTCTTGTCCAGGCAGACATAACGCAGACAGTGCTATCATGGGCATAGGGGTGCATGCACACATTGATGCTACACCCTTTCCACTGCAGGCCCATTATGTGCTGTTGATGTGAGTGTGAGCAGATGGTGTGAGAAGGTAGAGTATGCACCAACAACAATGTCTATATTTCTGCTTGAGAAGATAAGGATGCTGTCGATTATTTTATTCTCTCCCCCAGAAAACTTGATGTAGATATAGTTGGGCTACTTGAGCTTCACATGCCCAACATGATCATACAGTAGTTCTTGTGGACAGAGGGGTACAGCCAGGCAGTGGTGGCCAATAGCAAGAAGGAAGGGTGGTAGGCCAGACAGTGGCAGCAATGAGAAGGGGAAATGGCAGGCAGCAATGGTGGCAGTAGCAAGAGGGATGGCAGCAGGCCAAGCAATGGGAGCAACAAGAGGCAAGGCTAGGTGGTGAGGGTGGCAGCAGCAGGGCAGAGGGTGGCAAGCCAAGCAGTGGTGACTAGTAGGAGGGAGAGCAACAAGCCAGGTAGCAGTGAATGATAGCAGTCAGGTGGCAGTAGAATGCAAAGAGGCAAGACCAGCACTGTAAGATCCAAAGTGGTGGGAATCCTGCCAAAAAAGGGCAATTTCCCACCAATAAATGGCGATTTTGTGTTCAGTTGATTTTTGGAGGGTGGCTGAAGGTGGGGAAAATTATCCACTTAGTGGATGATTTTCCTCCCCTCTACATGGCAGGTGGTGGGATTGTTTCACTTTTCAACCAATTTCCACCATCTAAAAATGGCTAAAAAGGATGAGAGACTGGTAGAATTTCTACCATTTTGGATCTTATAGTGCAGGTGGCAGAAGTAGTGATAAGGAGGAGAAAGACAAGACAGGGAGGACAGGTAGGCCATGCCATAGCAGGGGCAAAGACAAGCCATGTGGTGGCAGCAGAGAGGGTGGACCACTCAACAGCAGCACCAAAGGCAGGTCACACTGTGGTAGCAGCAAGGGTGAGCACTGGCAAGTAAACAAAGTGAAAATAGGAGAGGAAGGCATGCACAAGAAAGGGTGTGTGAGACAGAGAGGCAGGACTATGGTGGTGGGTTCTTGCCTCAAGGGACTGACATGTACAGGCAGTGGCACCTTGCAGTGATTTGGAGAAGTTACTTCAATTCAGACTATGAGCATGTCAAGTGATTACATGATCAGGCTGCACCACTTGGTAAAGACAGTTTTAGCTGCTACTATTACCATCCCTTCAACATTTTCAATAGCAGCTAACCTGGCATCATCACTGCATCAAGTTCCCCTTAAAAGCAATCCACCATCATCCATCAGCATCCAGCCCTGTATAGTAGTCAGGTTGGTAGGATGACAAAAATTCATGCCACTTATTTTTTATTTTACTATAGTTGACTCTCATACAAGGCATATACTCAGAAAAGGCATACTTTTTTATAGGGTATAGCATTTTGTAACTCCTGACCTTGTTTGCAGGAAAATTGAAGGTATAAGGCATACCTTTCTCAAATGGCATATAGTGGGTTAAAAAACAACTCCAATGTTTGCACATTTTGGAAAGATTGATGTGGTGTAAAACAATGACATAAGCAAAATATCTGAAAGTATTATGTAATATACTATAACATGTTGACAATCTTAATCTGAAGTTTCACATAATTTCAATTATAACCCATCATTTAATAAATTAAACAAAATAATCAATTATTGGGGCAGTTTTTTGACTCTGTAATAGTTTTCCTGATTTTCATATTACACACCAGTATAAGGCAGGGGTGGGCTGTGAAAATAATAAACAATGTCATATGACCTTATTTGTATCAATTTGGCATATTGAACTTGGTTCATTTATCTTTTTAACTCCTCATTACCATTATAAAATTCATTTCTGCAGAAAAGTGCTCTTTTATTGTTTTTCTCCTCAATGGGGGCTATTCTCATCTTCAAATCCAAGCTAGGACTGGCCTGGGGAAGGGTACTATTGGTCAGATCAGTAAGAAGATGGAGGGGGATAAGAAAAATCATCTTGGTGGTCATCCTTCTAAGCTTTCTCCTTATAATAAACAGTCAATTATCCATCAAATCAGATCTGGAAAACTTGGCAATGCTATCCAAGCCACCCAATTCATAAATTCCATCATCTACACCCCCATTACTCCTCAGACTGTTAGAAATGTGTTGAAAAAGGCTGGCTTTAGGTCAGCAACAAAGAAGAAAGTCCCAATGCTCAAGAGAACTTACTGTATCATCAGGAATGTCTAAAGTTTGCCCAGTACCATGAAAACTGGACTGTGGAGGACTGAAAGCAAGTGGCAAGTGCTGTGGACTAATGAGATGAAAATTAATAGGATTGGGTCAGATGGGAAGGTATATGTTTGGAAGAAATGAGGAAAACCAATATCAGACTGGACCACCACACCAACTGTCAAGCAAGGGGGGGGAATAACCTAATGCCTTTATTGGGGTTGTATGGGTTAGAATGGGGTGGGGAAGCTGATAGAGGTGCAGGGGAAGATGTATGCTAAATAGTATTGTGAGATTTGGAGAATGGAGTGGAGGAGAGCTTTGAACAGTTGGAGATAGGGAAGGATGAGAGGTACTTCCAACAGGACAATAATCCAAAACACATCTCTAAAAAGGCAGACCAGTGGTTTCTGACAACAATATCCATTCCTTGAAGTGGCCTGCCCAATCCCCTGACTTAAATCCCATTGAACACCTCTGGCAACATCTTAAAAGCAAATTTCAATAATATAACACACCACTCAAAGAAGTGGGAGAGGGTGGCAGAAGAGTGAATGAAATACCACCAGAAACATGCCAAAACCTGATAAAAAGCATGCCTAGAAGAATACAGGCAGTTTTAAGGGCAGAGGGGGGACATACAAAGTATTAGATTATAAATTAATAGAGGGTCAAAAAACTGCCCCAATGATTGATTATTTTGTTTGATTTATTAAAGAGTGAGTTTTGATTGGAATCACTTAAATCTTGAGTTTTAGATTATTAACATGTCATAGTATATCATGTAATTGTTTCAGACATTTTGCTTATGTCATTTCTTCACACCACACCAATCTTTCCAAAATGTGCAAACATTGGGGCAGTTTTTGACCCACTGTAATGCATACTACTGTACATGTTTGTCCCATGCAAGCTTGTGGTCAAAATAGAGACCCAGATAGCAGATATGGTCTGAGGTGTTGACCACATAATAGGTGGAGTGGTCCCAGTCCAGGAGGTAGATCACATGTAGGTGTGGGCTGTGGAGGTCTGGGTTAGCTTGCCTGTAGGAGAAGAATATTACCTCTGTTTTTTCCAGTTCTAAGGTAAGGCCTGCCTTGCAGGCCCAATTGTGGCATTCAGTATCATCACCAAAACAT
>QFDW01002267.1:0-17021 GCA_003315895.1 Lactifluus rugatus | reverse complement strand
CTCCAAGTAGCCGTGGCTGGGCCCGACACTAATACCCCCATGCTCAATGTCATTTCTCCGACGCCGCGCGCCTTTACGTTTCCCATGAACGTCCACACTCCTTCCCCTTCGCCGTCCAACTCACCGTTTGAGCCTGATCTCAGACAGCTCACGTTCTCTACGCCTCCCCCTTTTTACAAGACCCACACTCCGTCCTCTTCCATCTCGTCCATTTCCTCCCTTTCTTTGACCACCGCTAGCACCGTCTCTATGGATGCGCCTGCTACCCCTTCAAGTGGTCACCGCCGCAGGCGTTCCACAGCATCCGATGTCAATGAACGCCGACCAAAAAAGGGTGATGAGGACTATATCAAGAGGCCGGAGAACGCGTTCATCCTTTTCCGCCGTAAGTGCTGCGAGGATCGCAATCTGGCGCAGGGCGCCGGAGATGCGGGTGAGGGTGATGGGTCCGCCCCGCCAGCCAAGAAGCAGCGTCAGGCAGATTTATCGAAAACGATCAGCCAACAGTGGAAGAGTCTTTCAGCTGAGGAGCGTCAGTATTGGGAGGATCTCGCAAAGGAAAAGAAGGTGCGCGCACCCTTGCAATCAATCTCCCTCGCATTCCTCTCCCGCTAAAAGCACCTTCACGTGACCTTAGAAGGAGCATGAAACCCTGCATCCAAACTACGTTTACCGTCCTCAGCGTATCAAAGGGAAGAAGGCTGCTAATGGAAAAGGCAAGGCCCGCGGCGCTGAAGACTCAGAGACTGATACTGAGGGTCTCGCCTTCGTGATGCCCGTCCCCGCCGTACCGCGCGGTGTGGGACGCCGCGCCATCTCTGCGCCAACCCCTCCTCCGGCCTACCAGCAGACTATCCATATCCCGATGGTGTACATGCCATCGACGCCCAGCTCACCCTCGATGGTGCCCATCTCTCTTGCACGTACCTGCTCGCCCACTCGTACCCCTACGCAGCTCCCCTCTACTGCCATGGACTACGCCTTTCCGCCCAACGCTTCGGGTGCGCTCCTTCAATCGTTCAATCAACCCCAGGGATGGTCCCCCGAAGGTGTGGCATGCGGCGATTCATACGCGAACGTGTTCAACATTCCGCAAGTTGACCCTCTCACGATCTCGACTGACATGCAATCGGCAGCTCCGTTCTTCAAGTCGTCCTCCTCACCTAGTTCTTATACGACCTCTTCAGGCCCGCCGTCGCCAGACCCGTACACGCCCACGGCACTCGAGACGCTGCACGTTACCACCGACGCATGGCAGGTACAGACGTCACTTCCGATCTTCGACGTGGAGACCCCCATGCCGGTTTCGCTCGAGTACCAACCTTACGCGTGGGCGAATGCGCCGGACCTGTGGGTCAGCGGGAGTGCACCGATGTTTAACGAGGACTTCGATATATCTATGATTCCACCTATTTCCATCGAGGTGCCCAAGTTTGACGGCCTCTCGCACGTCGCGCACCAGTCGTGCACGCCAGACTTTCTCAGCCCACAATCTGCTGAACAAGATGGGGATGCGTACGCACCGGTGTTTACGTTCAATGACGTGTCCGAAATACAAGTCATGGATGGCTTCTGACAATCTGTTTCCGCTATATTATATGGCCCCGGCGGCCACATGCCGACAATGCCACTCATGCAGGTACACGACGACGCTCCCAGCCCAACTAACGCCTGTACGGATACTCCTTTTTTTTTCCCTGTGTTTTCTTGTATTACCATACCTGGAGTCCCCCACACGTCCTGTACTTCTTCTTGTCACCCCCCCTTTTTTTTCCGGGTCGCGTCGTCTTCAGGACACTTGGTTTTTCTTGTTGTATATTGGTTGTATTTTTTCCGTCGTGCGCGAGGATCAAACCCGCTGTATCCATCTTGTTCCCCCCCATCTACGCCGTTAGCCACGTCCATTATGCGCTATACCTTCACGACTTGTTGTACTCACCTAACCCCCGAGCGACCCTTTCACCCTCTACGTCCCCCTCACACGGCCTACCTTGGATACCCCGGAATGACCGATACGTATGACGCTTGCACTCTTTCCATCCCTGCTCTCTCCACCTGTTTTATCATTTACATAACTCCTCAGAGTGTTTTTGCAATGAAAACCTGGATTGAACACCCGGAAAAATCAATGCCTTTTGAGTGATCTGTACTGAAATTGGGAGAGTTGGGAGGCGAGTGAAGGTCGTGAAGGAAGCGTTGAGAGAGAGACTTTGTGAAAAAGAGGCCTTAGAGACCAGCCCACTTGCACGTGCGGGTTCCAGGGCAACCACTGGCAACCCTTCAAAATTTGTGGTCGTTAGTGACGTCGTTCGATAAATACAGTTATACAGTATATTGACGCTTCAAAGCTTCAATCGTTGCCGAAGACGACGCGGGCGATTTCAGACTTTACCCACAGCTGTTTGTCAGTCGGTGTTCTGTCTTGGTGAACCTCGAGCCTGCAGTTGGACTCGTGGGTCCAGACGTCCAGGGGTGGTCATTTTATTCCCAGTCTGCCGCCGTACGCCGTGCGTTGCCTTGAACTTGCACACTTGTCCTCACTCCAGATCCATGATTTCTATCGATTTGGACTACTACGAAACTTCCCCCACCTCTGAGCGAGGCGCCCTGCCGCGTCGCTGTCTAACTTGGCAACCTTCCCCATCGCCCTTGAGGCACGTATCCTCAGGCTCGCCACCGCAGCATCCACACACGCCTCCGTCCCCACCACCACCCCTGCCAGCCATCTGGTCGATGCTCCCCATAGAATTAGTCACCCAGATCCTCCTGTACGCCGCCTTTGCATCTCGCGCTGATGCTCATGCGTTCTGCCTCGTGTCCTCCGCCGTGCGCCGTGCGGTCCTTCCCGCGTTATACCATAACGTGCTCCTCCGCTACGCCGGGCAAGTGGGGCCCTTTGTTTCGCCGTTCACAGCCAAAAGTAGTAGACTATCGCGATACCGGTATAACTACTCGACCGCTGCTTCCCCACACGACCACGGTACCACCAACAACGCCAAGCTGCTCGCGCACATCCCCATCCACGCCCTCGCCCTCGCCCTTCCCACGAAACGACCATCTCTCGAGGCCGCCCTGGCACGCATAGTGCCGGCTCTCGCCTCGCTCGAGCATTTAGCGCTGACCGCGCCACTGCTAAGCGCACACGCGCATTGGCTACGAGCAGCCCCGTACATCCGACCGCGTACGCTGATGCTCTACCACCTGGGGCGACCAGCACCAATACACTTTGGCGAGCCGTTCCTGCGCGGTGTGACGCACTTGTACACGTCCACGCTCGCCGGGTTCCGCTCGACTTCGCCCGCGTCCCTCCCCGCACTCACACACCTTGCACTCACCACCCGAGCCGCGCAACCCCAAACCGTCATCGACGAGGTCCTCGCGGGCGCACGCCGCGTCCTCGCCACATGCCCCAACCTTTCCATCCTCGTCCTCGCACTCGACCACGTCAACCTCGCGATTTCCAGCAACGGCAGCGTCGGTGGTAACGGTAGCGGCAACGGCAACGGCACGTTGCAGTACCCCGCTATCACCCTCCCTGCGCCATGGCGCGTTGCTCTTGCGCGCCAGCGCGATCCCCGCCTGCACGTCTTGCCTTTTGCGTTGCATCCGCGTATCATATGGCGGGATATTGCCAGTCGTAATGGTGGTGGCAGCGGCAGTCACGAAGGTGAGGAGAGAAAAGCAGGTAGGGTGCGGGACATATTTGCCTACGCGCAGGCGTGGCGCGAGGCCGAAGCATGCGGGGCGATTCCTGCCACGCTACGGCTTGTGGCTGAAGTCGCTATGCGCAATGACGCGCTCGAGTCGTGGAAGGAGGACGAATGGGATTTAGACTTGATGACTGCACCTGGTTATGTCCACGGTCGGTCTGCAGATGAAGGCGAGACGGATACCCGTGAGTGGGCTTTATCGGTTTCCTCTACTATCTGCTTTGGGCTGATCTCCTTGCGCAGCTGCTGTGCAGTGGTGAGCGTTCTGTATGCTTTTCGTGGTCTGCGCGACCGAGATTCCGAGAGGTGCTGTTCTAGAGCTCGTAAGTGGGATACATCCATGCGCGAGTGACATGAATTGATAATGTCCCCCAAGAGCAGTCTGGAACTCCGTATGAGTATGCCATCGTGCTTCGAGGTTTCCCTCGTCTCCCTCGATACCATCCGTGCTCAGGTGTTCATTCGTTGTTTCATTCTCCCATCATTTCCCTGCTGTGTAGATGCCGCTCCCACCGTGCCATCCGGTCCATTATCGCAGGTTTCCATTCGCCGTGGGCATGCTCTTACACCATCAGTCCCCCCAATCGGTTTTCTATTTTCCCTCTTAATCTGTATTGCCGATTGCTCCCTTCGCCGCATCTATGATAGCACCTACTTCTCCTATTGTCTGTAATACTCTTCTATTGAACGAAATCGAACATGAGAAGCCTTGTTCGTCTTCACACATTGTATATTACATTTTGATCCCCCAATCATGCTGTACAGTAACGACGTGATGTTGAACTTTGCACGCACGCTTCTCTATTGTCTGCCCTTTTGCAGCAATTGTAACATACACAGTCGTCTGTCCTATGTCTATGGCGGATAATCTTTCTCGCTCTCATAGTAGCCCTGTATACTGCATCAGCACAGCAGTGTCTTGTTTCCCTCTACAGTATCCTTCGATCATGATCTCGTATTTCATTTCAACTAGTCCTTCTTTGTAGCTTACAGGCGCACGCATCTAAACACTTATTTCTGATACACTCGAATGGAAATGGCTAGATGTGGTCGGGCGGAATGGCTCGCAAAAAGTAAAACCTGGCCCATACAGTATAGGCCAACTTTCCATCGATTCGATCGCCGTGCCTGCTGCCACCTTTGGCAGTCCCGGGGGTGGTGCTGTACAGCAAGTGGGTGTAACGGCGAATGTTATGGCCACTACCCTCTTTTTTATTGGACCGCCGAATTTCCAGTTGGGTGCTGGACTCGCGTTTTGCCGCACCTTGGGGAACTGGGTGGGTCATATTACTGTTGGGATTCGTTGTACCCGTACTTTCGTATATTGATACCGGGGCGTCTAGTGTCATCGCCGCCGCCGCAAGCCGTGATCATTGACTTGGGAGGCTTGGTTTTCTCAGACTTCTCCCCAAGGAACACGCCGCTCTGAAACCAGTTCCCAACGCACGGTTATCCACCCTGAAGTTTGACCGATTTTGCGGTACAATCAGGAATTGGGCCAGGTGCCATACAACACGTGAGACGTATACACGCGTAAAGTAATGGAGGAATGGAGGGGATGATGGAGCCTTGCCATGTCGGGCCTGGCTACTAGCACTCACGCGCTCACAGGCCCCTTATACTCGTCACGCTGTTCACATTCTTGTGCCTCCCTTCGCTCTTGATGTAGCGCGGTCCAGTGAAAGTTCATGCCCTGTCATGTGGCTATCGTTGGCGCCGTGCGGCCTCCTCGGATAAACGAGGTCCACCCAATATGCCCTGTCAGGGCAAGACCCAAAACGCTCCTTGGCCAAAATTGATGTAGCTAAGTTATTTCTGACTCACAACGGTTACGTGATGATAATGCTGATGTTGTGTAATGACACCTCAGGTCACCGCGAGGTATTGCGCCCTTCCGATTCGACTCGCGTGTGTTTTCCCTGCACGTCAATTAGACTCGGCGCTACAAGCTAACAGTGGCCGAAGGTAGGTCGTACCTTGGGGCGTTATGTCGGCATGATAGCAGGGCTGCTACTATCAACCGGCAATCTATTATCATGCGGGCGTTTTCTGATCTCTCTGAGGAAGGAAGATCAGACGGACTATAGCGTAAGACGCTTATCACGGTATCCTTCAACTTAGTGTGCAGCCGATGGGAGCCCTTCGAGTCCGAGACAGGCAGGAGCGTTCAGTTGAACAGGGCTACTTAGCGAGGCAGGCAGTTCAAAGTGACGACACTGCCGGATGGAGTTGTTCAAAACCTCGTGTAGTGATCGCCGGTTTCTCGAGCTGGATTGAGAGACATGATCGGAATGGTGATGACATATGAGGATAGCAGGAAGCGGTGATCGACTTATTTCCTCCAGGAAGGGCATGGGCAGTCAGCAATTATGGGGACATGGAATTAAACGGGATCGGCGGCATCGAACTTGAAACGAGGACGTCTTCACCTTGGGACATCGGCAGATGGGCGACTTGTGGGAACTGTAGTGCATCAAGCAGGAAGCGCTCCTTCAGACGTGGATAGAGATGGCCCAGTGGAAATTCTCCTAGATGGCCCCATCGACCGGTTAATAGAATTAGGAGTCGGTGAGAAAACTGTATGATAAGCCCATAGGTCTCTTAGTTTGCAAGGATGGACGTTGGAACTGTAGCTATTCGGGGACTTACCTGGCCCGATGAGCTTCATGTTCTGTAAGCCCCCACAGGACTCGGAGTAACGAGGCATACGGGACGACAACATAACCGGTGTCGCAGACTTGGATGCCAGTGTGTCGTCCAGGAGTTCACAAACATTGCATTTCATTTCACAGAGTTGCACTGTGGGTTGCGAATGACACTGTCCAGGATTTAGTATTCAACAATATCCGTCTCGGGGCCATCATTGACAAAATACACAATCCTTGGTCCTGAGCTTGATAGCTACCTCTCCATCGGCCTATGGAGAAGAGATGAATCATTCTGTATTCCAGTCACGTTGACGAGAGAAGAAAACAACCTATTTGTTATTGCATACAATGCTAAAGTCTGAGCAAGGTATCCGAGGATAGAGAGGCGAGTGCCAAGCGAGAATGTGACAGCTGGACGAGCATACACCACTGGACAATCTCCTGTTCTAACCTTTCGGATCTTTCTCCATACGTTCTTTCATCGACTACGTCAAGTACACAGGGAGTCGACTTCACAAAATATCCTTCTGAACGCAAGCCTCAAGTATCGTTTCTCCGATCTGTTGTCGGTCTACTTCAAGACAAAGCAAAATGAGTTCAAAGACTACCGGGAGCCTGATCAACTAGTTTATACATACTTATTCTCCACTCTCAATGAAGTCGCTGGCATCGTGAGGCCTGTCCTAGGATGTTAGTCTGTTCGAGTGTGAGCTTTTTACGCTTTCGCCTTCAGGTGCCCTACAAAGGCAATCTTCCTCGGCTTCCACACTGTACGCATCTGTCTTCCTTCCTCTCGTTGACCTCTTCGGATATCTGTCGAAAATATTAGTGGAAGTACTAGCGCGGGCTAAAAGTACATCAAGGAAGAGCTCCTTAGGAAAGAGCAAGATCACGGTCGCTCAGTCGCTCGAGGTGGCCCATGGCGGTCTTGTAAACAACATGAAGACATGGATGGTAAACCTCACTCCACTGGCTGTCAATAATCGACTAGAGAATTGTCCGTGTTGACTGTATGGCCTCAATTGATGGCATACAGCAAGCCCTGGTAGGGATAGCTTGTACACGATAACCGATGCTTCCAGGGATAATTGCGCGAGTTAGTTATGATACAAGAGGTTCTGAGTCAGATCAACGAGACAAAGTGTTAGTCCTTTTCCTCTACCAGTAGTGGCTGGTCAGGCTGAACCTGCCTTGCAGGCGAGCAGTTCCAGTTGACTTTCCCCTCCAGATCCCTATGAAAACCATATTACCGCACGAAGTGGTTACGGCGGGACTGCTCTGTGGTTCATCGAAGGCGACACCTTCAACGAATGGAAATGGCTCCTTGCGGTGGCACGACAAACGTATGTTCCTCTCTGACTTCTTTTCCCTCGTGCTTGTTGATGATCGCGCACTGCAGGGCTTTGTAAGTAGTTCTTCAGCTGAACCAACCAGAGTTAAGTGAGCGTCACATATACCAGAAAATGCTCTTCCCTGAGCCAACTAGCTTCTTGATCAAGGCGCAGATCCAAAATCGTTAGTCCAACATGGTGCGAACGTTGACGCAGCAGAACAGGATAACCATACTCCCTGATCCCTAGGATGTGGAGTTGGGAAACTCAATACTTCTTGATCCAACGTGGCGCGGATGTGAATTCCCTCAAAAATAGTTGGGCTCCATTCCACATAGCATTCCAACATGGCCATCTCGACGTCGTCCGTTTGTTCTTCGATCATGGCACCGATGACAACATGCTAGATGATAATCACAATACCTCATACGCCTGGCATGTTTGAAAGGTACCTCTTGGTTTCACGCTTCCTGGTCCGTCTGGATGCGGACATGAGAACCAGTGATGCCCAAGCCGGGTCCTCATTGCACTCTGCACCACAAAATGGTCAACATGCGGCTATTCCCTGGCTACGATGCTGATATAGATGCTCAAACAGTGGACTTGTGGACACAGCTGCATCTCGCATCTGTCCGGGGGTATCTCAACGTTGTGGTCTTGCTGGCCCGTCGGGGCGCAAGTTTGGACAAGTAGAATGGAAACGGCTGAACTCCGTTGGACGTGGTGTCGGGTCGTGAGGAACTTCAATAGGCGCGTTTATTCCCCGTGGATCCAATAGCGAGGGCTGGGCCCCATTACACGGAGCAACACCGAATAGTCATCTCCAGGCCGTTGAATTTCTACTTGAATCTGGCGTGGATGTCAACATGCGGAGTGGCGACGATAAGGCTCCGCTTGACCTGGCCGTCTGAAATAGGAGAGTAGCAGTCCTAGCCAAGCGGATGGGTGGGAGGTGTGGATTCTTGGACAGCATAGGCGTCACTGTACTGAACACCACATCCGAGAACTGAAATTCTTATGTTGGGAGTGACCCAGCCCTGGAGAAACTCCCCCATCAGAAAGAGCGGGATGCTGATATAGGACAGTCATTACGCGGATGTCAGTGAACTTCGGGACAAATTCATACAGACTCCGTTGGCTGTGGCGTTGAGGAAGGAAGTCTGTACGCTGCGGAGTTGTTCATCCAACATGATGCTGATATAAATTCTCGAAATACCACTGGATTGACTCGGCACGATAAGGCCATCTCGACGTCACGTCACTGTATCTTGACCAGGCGCCGATATGGACGTCAAGGAGCGGAGTCACTGGACCCCATTACATCCGTCATGGAAAAGGTACAAGTTACGTTGACATTATCGGGCTGATTCTCGAATGTGGTGCAGATATACACGTCCGGAATGTCTCAGGCCGGACTCGGTCACAAAAAGCCTAGTGTGCAGAGGAACAGGGATTGCAAGGCTACTGATAGGTTATGGCGCGTGTGAAGGGTAAGTTTCCTGTCATAAATAGCACTGTTTTCTTGCCGTTTTATGAAATATGTCGATTATACCATCGTAGCTCCTGATAGTTGTGTAATTACCAGATGGTAAGGTCATTTTTTGTTATCTACGACCGTTCAGTTGTAGTTCAGTGGAATTTGAGCAGGGGATGACTATATTTACTGTAGTGTCAAAGTCTGAGTTCTGTTTTTGTCGCTCAAGTATGTAAGGGATGTTCAGCTGAATTGCTGTACATGGCTGCTGTACATGTATAGAGGTGTAACAGACACCAACTTGAAATCAAAGGACGAGATTACATAAGCCAACGCAACTAAACCCAAGTCTACGAGGGCTGCCCTCAGCGCAACGACATATGACTGGTACGAGAAGCGAGCTGCCCCGAACACGTAGGACTCGAGAACTGAAAACACACGTACAGATTCTCAACTGGAAATAAAGGGCGCGCCTTTTGACAGTATCTCGAGCCTGCAATTCTCACCCGCAAGCTCGAATTTCTTGTTAGCTTCGGCATGGGACTCGGTGTGTTCTCAATCCCCGATTCTTCTCTTCCCGCTTGTTTAGTCCCCTCTAAGCCTATCTACCATCATTATTCAGACAGTCAGGTTGTATGATATTGCGGCTAACGAGGAAAAGACAAAGTTCGATCACCGTGCGGCAGTTCTCTCGACTATTTTCTCAGACGCGTCCCACGCGTATAGTGGAGGGCTTGATGCATCATTGAGAGAGTATGTAACTTCACATTCTGGTCACCCTTTCTTGTACTAACCGTATGCAGGTTAGAACTCGAATCGGAGAAGATTCATGTCCTTGGCCAGCACGATGATGCGATATCAAGCGTGCGCTATTCAAGCGAAGCGAGTTCGTCCCAGCACCTATTTGGGCTTTTTCCTCGTTAAATCTGACATCCTCTTATACTAGATGCCATCATTACTGGTTCCTGGGATCGCACTGTCCGGTTCTGGGACCCCCGCGCGGCTACGTCCCAGCAGTCCTCTTACCAGCTCCCTGAACGTGTCTACTTTATGGACACCGTCGGTCACTATCTTGTCCTTGCTCTTGCGAGCCGTCTTTTCCATATTTTCGATGTTCGGAAGATGGATACACCCGAGCAGACCCGCGAGAGCTCTCTCAAGTTTCTGACTCGTGCACTCGCCTGCATGTCCGATGGACAAGGTATGTCTCCTTCCGATCTTTATGTTTTTGTCCCCAGCTCGAACACTTGCTCTGCTAGGGTACGCAACTGCATCTGTCGAAGGCCGAATCGCCGTAGAGTACTTTGACCCATCGCCTGCCACCCAAGAAAAAAAGTACGCATTCAAGTGCCATCGGCAGACAATTGACGATGTCGACCACGTCTGGCCGGTCAACGCGCTGGCTTTCCACCCTACGTACAATACCTTCGCATCTGGTGGCTCGGACGCCACTGTCTCTATCTGGGACCATAAGGTCAAAAAGCGGCTCCGGCAATATCCACGTTACAGCTCCCCTGTCGCTGTGCTGGCTTTCTCAGTCGATGGCGCCCGCCTAGCGGTCGGTGCGAGCTACACGTGGGACGCGGGTGAAGAGGGCGCGCGCACATCCGAGCGGCCAGCGCTGTTCGTTCGTGAGCTCGGGGAGGAGGTCAAGGTATGTCTATTTAGCTGGCTGGCTGCTTATTTCTGCACTGGATATGACATTCTGTTTGATTTTAGCCTAAGGGATGGGCTTCTAGTTGAGCTTGAGGAGTTGTGCCGTGTCTGGTGGACTGTGTCGTGGTCACAGGCTAATGTTTGTCAACATGTTCAGATGCTCGCGTGGAGTTGTCGTCTTTGTGCGGCCTGTATCCCGTAGAAAGAGAATGCTCAAGCTTTCCATGATCTCAACACATGCGCTTATCGTTAACACATACGAGCTGTTGCGTGGCACATTCTCGGTTCATCGGGTCAGGTAAACATCCGCTGTAATGACCCCGGCCATATTGGGGTGTGTTATCACGCGGTACATCACGAAGCAACTGGAGAAGTGTTTATATTCTTAAGCATACGCTACGCCAAAAGCGTGCGGCACGCGTAGCGGACAATCTCCCTGAAGTCCCCTCTCCCTTGACGAAGTAGAATGGTAGCCGTCAATACAGTATAGCCAATCCAAACGAGGATCAACACTGGCCCCGTTGCGATGAATTAATATAGGATACCCCCATCAATGCTCATAACAAACACCGGTTCTGGCGCTATATACGGTCGTACAGTAATACAGCCTCCATCCAGACAAGCCAGCTGCCTGGGGGTAAGGACCAACCCCACCGGAATATTGCGTAATTGGCGAGTGCAGGCTATGCGTTAAGCCGGAGACAAAAGGCGACCATATTGCTTTGTCGAGGGGCGAGGGGTTTGTGGAGTCGAAATGTCAGGCATATGAGGGTGGGTCACAAGCACTCACTCCATCCGCTAGTTCAGATCACACCTTTGATATATCAGTTCTTCGCTACTAGGCCCCCACAACATCCACCAAACAAGCGTACTCGAGATATTAATCCCATTACTTGAAGGCCCGGGTTATCATATTGACTATTTTCTTGAATTCTCAGGAGACACGTACCATGGTCATACCCTTGCCCGACCACCTCCCGTCCTTGAACATGCATTTGTGATCAGAGAACGCTCACATCGATATCCGTACAAAATATGTCCATCGAACATCAGAAAATTCAAATCACGAGCAGGAAAAGTAATACTAATATGTGAGGGCTGTTCTGCAGAGTATGAGCACCATACAGACCGCTACAATGTAGTCAAGGAGTCAGTGGCAGGGCGGCACTCGAGAACGTCGCGCGGAAGAGCCGAGTCCCCTTTGTACGGGCCAGAACTCAACGGCAATATCACTGAGGTGGTGTGAAAGCTCCTCGGATGATGCTCGAAGTTTCAGGCGTACGCAAAGTGGAGGTCCCAGAGGAGCCAGATGGCACGCGTCTGGGATACCCAGTAGGCGATTATCATGTGTACTGTATAGCCATAGCCAGTGATTCAAGCACACTCGATGAAGTAGCTCGGCCACGGTTCGGTCTTTTGAACTTGGATTGAACTCAAACCTAACCTGAGGTTAGACGGCCAAAGCAGCGATACTCACTGCACCAGCCTGAGTGACTCAGCTGGCATGGTTTCATAGTCAGTCACGTGGAGGCGTCTGGTAGTTTGTTTGTACATGTTTACGGTTGTGTAAACCTGGTCACTGGCAACGTAAACCTATTCATTATGTACTTAGAATGGATTTGAGACGTCTGGGATTGAGCTACAATACAGTAGGTGTGCACCGGTGCGTAACTCGATTTCCAGAGTTTTTTTTACAGTCAGCAATTTTATTCAAGTTTTTATTCTGCTACATGCAACGACGGCAAAGACGTTGTTCCCGTACAAACGAGATTGGAAGGGGCAGGTAGGAAGTCTTACCGTGAGTACTGCGTGAGTCTCCACCCGTTGTCAGGACCGCGGCAATACTAGCGCTCGATAGGAAAATTCGATGACCATATACAGTATATCTATGGGCATGTTATCGCTGCGTTTCAACACAATTGTACAAGTGACTATAATGTGTTTACGGTCCTTCAAGTTGGATTGCACAATGGATTGGAGTGAAGCCTAGTTGAAGCCCCCTTCTACTTGTCCATTGTCTTTCGCGTGAAATTCCCAAGCGTCCGTCTCCAGGACTTGCGTCTCGCTGGAGGGTTGCCTTGTCTCCAGTCGTCTTGCGCCGCCTCGCTTCCAACCACTGTCAAAGCTATCTGTGCCTTAGCACTCTCGTTTCTCCACTTTCCCTCATTGTTCTCCAAATGCATCTATGTGCCCCGCGACGCACGTACATGCGTATGGTGACGATGAGACGAACCGGGGATGCCATCACGACGACATCAAGGATCGCTGTCTTGTTTATATATTCTGCTAATAGGATCATACTATTAACGATCCATCCCCTACTCTCATGTCTTCTATAACTATTTCATCTTCTAATTTTCAGCTTTGTCTCGATGCCTTGGCCGATTACGCCAAACAGACAGGGACAGACCTCGCAAAACATCCCTTCGCCGACAAGCTTCACAGTTGCGACTCGCCAGGATCTGTTCTCGGTCTACTCCAAGACAAAGCCAAGGAGTTTAAAGTCTATCGTGAAGGAAATCAAAAGTTGATCAACTGGATCAGCCCCGTAGTTCATGCCCTTCATGGGATTCCCCCCCTTCTCTCTGAGGTTGCTGGTCTCGTGAGTCTTATTATATATAAGTCCTTTCGTCTTAGCTGATCGTATGTTTACTCTTCTGCCTACAGGTTCCGTTCCATCCAACAAAGGCAATCTTTGTCGGCATTGATATTCTTCTCTCTGTAAGTATCTCTATTACTTCCTTGTCCTGCTTCTTTATCATGTTTCGTTGTATCAGGCCGCTATTGCAGTCAGCGCAAGTTACGACGCCCTTGTCAACCTCTTCGAACGTGTCGCAAATTTCCTCAAACGTCTCGATATATATACAGAAGTGGATCCTTTCCCTACTGCAATGACCGATATAATTGTGAAAATTTTGGTCGAGGTGCTCTCCGTCCTGGCATTGGCGACAAAGCAGATCAAACAAGGGCGATTCAGTAAGTGCCTTGTTGTATACAGATTTCTGTTGGCTCAGTGTTCTACAGAGAAGTTCGCAAAGAAGCTCATTGGAGAGAGAGAAATTGAGGCTGTGCTAGAGAGGCTAGATCAACTTACCCGGGAAGAGGCTCGGATGACGGCTACCCATACGCTTAAGGTGGTCAATGATCTTAAGTCGGTAATGGATGGTATGTGGGCGTTCTTCTACCGGCTATCAAGGATTGAGTAGTCAATTGATAGAGGGGAAGGCTTCGACCGATGACATACGGAAAGCTCTAGGTATGTTCAGTTTTTCCTGTTTTGGATGACCCGTGGGTTCCAGGCTGAGTTCAAGTGTCAGTTATGATGCAAGAGACTGCAAATGAAAGTAACAAGACGAAGCGTAAGCCCTTCAACTCCACGTATGGTACCGATCATGTTGAGCCTGCGTCGCAGGCGACTCGGAGCAGTTACAAAAGGACATCCGGAGTTGGCTGTGCCCTCCAGATCCGTCGAAAAACCACAATATTTCACGCACAGCTCGTCACGATGGAACTTCCACATGGTTCATCCAAGGCAGAGCCTTTAATGAATGGAAATCCACGGGCTCACTCTTATGGATCCATGGTAAACGTAAGTCTTTGTCGAATTTACTCATCCCTTGTGATCACCCTGCTGACCTATATCTCAGCGGGATCAGGAAAAAGCGTTCTTTGGTAGGCGTTCTCACCAGTTTCATTGTCCATCTCCAGTTGAGATTGTAAATCAGCTCCGGCTTGGTTCAAGAAATCAAGGAAGCACGCGATGCAGGACTGGCCTTGATGGCTTACTACTACTTCGACTTCAGAGATATCGCAAAGCAGGACCTCAGTGGCTTACTCTCTTCTCTCCTTTCCCAATTCTGCGCGAAATCGGATTCTTGTTACAATATTCTTTCACACCTATATTCGAAACACGGTGATGGATTGCAATATCCCGAAAGTCCCGATGATTGTGCGCTTACGGATTGCCTCAAGAGGATGCTGAAACTGCCAGGGCATCCCCCCGTTTATATTATCGTCGATGCCGTGGATGAATGTCCAAACTCGTCTGGTATGATGTCCCCTCGCGAACGTGTCCTCGAGTTTGTGAAGGAACTTGTCGATTTACATCTTCCAAATCTCCGCATATGTATCACGAGCCGTCCCGAGGCGGATATAAAGGCTGTTCTGTGTCCTTTAGCATCCTACCATGTGTCCCTCCATGACCAAAGTGGTCAGAAGAATGATATCTCCGACTACATCTATTCCATCGTCCATTCTGACCAGAAGCTGCGTGGGTGGAGGGCGGAAGATAAGCAATTAGTGATTGAAACGCTATCACGGAAGGCCGATGGGATGTAAGTCAATTAATCACTATCACGGCGCACAATGATGGGTTCTCATCAGTTAATGTAGGTTTCGATGGGTTGTGTGTCAACTCGAAACGCTACGTCAGGTTTTTCCCTCATCTATTCGGCGCGCTCTGGATGACTTACCGGAGAGCCTGGATGAGACGTATGAACACACACTGCTCGGAATTAGTCGAGCGAAACGGGAGTTTGCCCACCGTCTATTCCAGTGTCTTGCTGTGTCTGTTCGACCACTTCGCGTTGAAGAGCTTGCGGAGATCCTTGCGTTCCAGTTCGAGACAGGTGCGGTTCCCGAGCATAACGCTGGTTGGCGCCTGGAGGATTCGGAACAAGCCGTTCTATCTGCGTGCACGAGTCTAGTTGCAATTGTCAACGTGGACGGTTCAAAAATAGTTCAATTCTCACATTTCTCCGTCCAAGAATTCTTGACATCAGATCGCCTCGCCGATGCTGGAGCGCGCCTTTCGTGTTATCACGTTATTCCCCACTCGGCACATACCGTTTTTGCCAAGGCTTGCCTGAGCATCCTACTCCATCTAGATGATCAGGTCGACAAACGCAGCATAGAGAAATGCCCTCTAGCGATGTACGCAGCTCAACATTGGGTAGACCACGGCAAATATGAGGACGTGTCGTCAAGGATCCAGGATGCAATGGAGCGTCTTTTTGACCGACGCAAGCCATATTTTGCAATATGGGCCTGGATATACGATGTCGACTATCCGCGTAGGGAACACATGTCTACCACATACCCAACAAAACCAGAAGCTGTTCCACTGTACTATGCGGCGCTGTGTGGGTTTCGTAGGCTTGTGGAACATCTGGTCATTGTCTTCCCTCTCGACGTCAATGCTCCAGGCGGGTATTATTGTACCCCGCTGCGTGCCGCCTTTGAGGGGGGATTTGCGGATATTGTCGCCCTGCTCCTTGAGCACGGCGCAAGTGCCAATTTCTTGGATGGCATTCGACCGAGTCTGTTGTTTAGCGCAACAGTAGATGGACGTCATGACATTGTGGAGCTTTTGCTCGAACACAACGCGGATGTCAACTGGTCGTCTCAGGAGGGCGATACCCCATTAATCATGGCATCATTCTACGGTACATTGGAGGTCGCGAGGGTACTACTACGTTATGGCGCGGCTGTGGACTCCCGTGATGAGGATAGTTTTACAGCATTGATGGTAGCTTCTCAAGAGGGACATGTGGATATCGTGCAGCTATTGCTTCAGAGTGGCGCAGACGTAGGTTCCCATGACGACGAAAGCCGGACTTCATTGCAGTTAGCATTGAAAGAGGGTCATCTGGACGTAGTCCTATTGTTGCTCCGAAGCGGCGCAGCTGTGGAGTCTCAGGGCCGCGTTCTTGGCTGGACGCCATAGGTGGCTGCGTCGCTATATATTGTTTGGTATCTAGACATCATCATGGTGCCATTCTTACTCCACACTAGCGTTGATGTATGCTCTCGTAACACATTCCATCTGCGAAACGTGGAGGCATCATGATTCTGAACTACAGTCAACTCCCTCCTAACCCATACCTCTCAAAACCCATAACCCCTCATAACCCATAGGATTTTGGGCATCTCAACTCCACTCCACCGGCTTACAACCTCCCTTAAAACCCATACTCCCTCAAAACCCATAGCCTGGGGTGACTCCTGAGGGGTATGGGTTAAGAGGAAGTCGACTGTACTACCTTTAAAAGGTTTATTATAAACAAGCGGGTTTGGTTTGACAGATGTCGTGGTCTGTCGGTCAAAGTGGAATGGGTTAACCCCCTGGCTCTGTAACTGTCCTTGAGTCCGTGACCTCATCGGTATTCAGCCTACGAATCGCTTTTTTTCCACTTGTGCAAAC
>QFDW01002264.1:0-25189 GCA_003315895.1 Lactifluus rugatus | reverse complement strand
TCGGGATTTATGGACACCTGGCAGGAGACGCTGAACGCCCACAGCACCGAAGCTACGGATGAGAAGCTTGCTGAATCAGGTCATTCTCCCGAAGCTGGATCAACGATTTCCTCGGTCTCGAAAACGAGATCCTGTCAATTTACTAATTCAGAAAGCAGATTGGCGGAGCCGCCACCCGAACCCATCGCTTCGTCCAATGGGTTTGACGACATGTTCAATTTCGATCAGGACATCTTATTAGGTCCGGAGTTTTGGCAGTATTTCGCAGAGACGCCAAACATACAACCTAGTATCAATCCAACGTGTGAGTAGCATTTTACTCTAGTCGGCCGAGATGTTGAGAGTAGGGACCTTACCAGATGGGCAATAAAATAATCCGAATGTATGAAGGGACTCTTAGGCTTAAATTAGTTGTATCGTACCTAGACGTGTTTTATACTACTGTACTGGCTGAACGTTGGATCATTTTCGGGCCGGATCAGCTGGCACCTCCCAAGTACGCAAAGTCACCAGGGACCAGCAAACGCGGCTTCTACATTGTATGCATGCAGGCACAGGTTGTCCGAGTGATTGTACGTTTACCCTACAATCGACCCGAACCCCCCTTGGCGGATCCTGTCCCGGTGAGCCAACCGGTCAGCCAGTTATCCCAATCAGTGCATTCATCCCTTCTAGGTTTCATGGAACTCTGATAAAGAGAACTACCTCTGGGAAGTGGTAGCGAAATCCCGTGGATCTGAAGGGAGTGGGGCACCAGACTGTGAGTTTCTTGCTCCTCTCTGCTGGCCCTGGCTATTTACCCCAATGGCAGGGAAGGTGCTTGCTACCCGCCTCGAAGTCCCTCTTCCGTACCTGCTCTACCGAGCACAGGTAAGATACGAGCAGGACCTACGCGGACTTCAAGTCATCAAAGGTTCATTGGACCCACCCGCGCAAGATGGGCCACAGCAGGCAGAAGGACTCCCAGACGCCGGTGAAATCCCCAACCACCGTCGGAGCGGCTCGAATGCCAGCCACCGCGACAGTCTCCCCAAATTGTCCACATCCATTCGGCCGACCGCCCCGCTCGGCGTCCGTGCTCGCCTTAACTCGTTGAGCAGTAACTCGCCCTCTCGGATGAATAGACCCTCTTCGTCCTCTGTCCTGACTCTGCGCGGCCACAGGCGCGACCAGAGCGCTTTTCGTCCTAGTTCGCCCCTCTCCTCCGGGTCTGAGACGGACGGAGAGGATGAGAGAAGGGAAGAGGCCGAGCGACGGTGGGAGGAACAGGAGGCGCTAGACAAGAAACTAAAGAATTTACAATCACTCCTTACTGGAGACAACATCGGACTTGTGAGCTCTATCAGCGAAGACCGAAAGGCAAGAGGGCCGCAGAGTCAGGGCCGCTTCGTACCAGGCTCACCCCCTCAAAGAGTAGGCATGCACACTGGTGCTTCGAGCCGTAGTCAAAGCATTTCAAGCGCAAGTTCACCACGCGGATCTATACCGTCCATACCCTCCCCTGAAAGCCCACAATCCCTAACAAGTAGACACGCCTCGCCTCCCAAACCCGCAACTCCCACTACCACAGTCTCATCGGGGCAGACCAGGCCTCAGCCCTTACTGCGGTATGGGCCCTCGGTGAAGGCAACAACGGGTTCCTCGACGTCCAGTTTTAGCGATTTGAGTGGTTCGTTCATTTTCATGTATCTATGTTGTTATGTGTCTGATTTAGTGCTCAACTAGAAACTAGTTTGAACTCCGAGTTGGAGAGTGCCTTCTCGTCGAATATTCGTGCGGGAGGATCACGCTTGTAAGTGTCTCGCTCAACGCGAATGTAATTTCATATGACTCTTCTCCCAGGAATTTTTTAGGGAGGGGTAGTGGCCGAATGTGAGATGTTCGCTGCTATGTATTATATATATAGATCCATTTCGGTACAGTAACGGTACTCTCTGTGGTGAGAGATCGTGTAAGACTCGGTGTGCATCTACTATGTGTGGAAACGGCTTTAGCCGAGAGACAAGGATAGAAGCTATGGTAATTCGTACTATTCTCATACTGCTCTATTCCGTACACCATTGACCACGTATGCACTTAACTTTCGTGAATGATTTCGGACAAACCTTCGTTGTCGAGATCGATCCGAAGATGGAACTCGAAAACGTAATGGCTCTGCTTGAAGCTGAAGTGAGTGGCCCACCGCGGCAGGCAGCACAAGCTCATCCTTCTGGCGATAGTCCGGTATTCCTCCTAGCGAACAGAGTATCTCATACGGTGGGCGGGAACTAAGCAATGCGAAAGCCACCATGGAAGAGCTTGGGATTGCTGACAATGCGATGCTACTACTCCGAAGAAAGATCAGTCCTGCTGGGAGGTGTGCCTCTAAGACATATCTGTTGTTGAGCGACGCTTCGCTCATTTAGCCTCAGGACAACGGCACAAGCTGCGGAAACGATGCGATTGCAGTTTCTGGGAGATCCCCAACTGATGCATCTGTTACAGCAGGTAATACGATTCCATCGCTCTACCTTTCAGAAACGTCTCATATGCTACAGAGCCACCCAGAGCTTGCCGCGGCGGCCCTGTCAAATCCTCAGCGGTTTGCTGAACTCTTACGGGAAGTAAACTCCCATCGAGCCGAGGCCGAAAGACAGAGGCAGCTAGAGATAGAGCGTCTCAATGCCGATCCGTTTGATGTTGAGGCGCAACGGAAGATAGAGGAGGAGATACTTCACCAAGCCGTCGTTGAGAACTACGACCACGCTCTCGAATACTCCCCGGAAAGTTTCGGCCGGGTTACCATGCTATAGTATGTTTTGTGCCTCAACAATCTCTATCTCTACTCACTGGTGCCAGTATCCCAGTGGAAGTAAACGGACATCATGTCAAGGCATTTGTAGATAGTGGCGCGCAAAAAACAATCAGTGAGCCCGCTTGTCAAAACGTGCTACTATTTCTGATGAGGTTTCAGTGAGTCCTGAATGCGCCGAAGCTTGCGGGTATGGTGTGACTATTTCTCGTCATTGCCATGTTTTAACAATCTACAGAATTATGCGACTTCTGGACAAGCGATTTTCCGGCATCGCCCATGGTGTTGGTACGGCCAACATTCTTGGCCGCGTACACAGTGCGCAATTGAAGCTCGCCGATCTCTTCCTCCCTTGCGCTTTCACTATCATGGAGGTATGCGATCCCTCGAAAAAATCAATTGACGAACATTTGTCTGGATATGATGCAGGGCCGAGAAGTCGATCTCTTGTTTGGCTTGGACATGCTCAAAGCACATCAAGCATGTATCGACCTCGAGAAGGGAGTCCTTCGTATACAAGGTCGTGAGGTCGGATTCCTCGCGGAGCACGAACTTCCTGAAAAGAGCCGCGATGGGGACATCCCTCTTGAGGCGGTACCGGTAGAATCAACATCGCATCAGGGTCACTCTGGGGATTCAGAACGGAACCCAGTGGTTTCCGGTGGGGTTGGTTCGTCACTACCAGGGAGTCGGTATCCCGAAAGCAGCATTCGGACAATAATGGATTTAGGCGTCACTCGAGAGATGGCAATCAGTACCCTAGACGCAGCAGGGGGAAACGTGGACGCAGCCGCTTCTCTTTTGTTCTAGGGGATATCTTCCCAGAAGGGGCATGTTTCTAAAGTACACTGTACACAGATTTATAAAATACAAGGTGGTGTATGAGGATCGCAGGTATAATAGAAACAGTACGGTTTGCGGTCAGATGAGGCTGACGCATGTCCGGACCAAACCACCGCGCCAGTTACGCATGCCAGCGGATCTACTCTGGGACCAATCGCCTTGCATACGTGCAAACGCATCCTGGATGTGCTCCGACCGGAGTGGAGTCCGGGCTTCAGGAGGTTGAACAAAGAGCGAGCTTACGGGAAGTGGCATCTCGGCGTCATCCGTGGATTCACGGCGGCGTTTGCTGCTGGAGTCAGGCCCCGGGTTGGGTTTGCGCTTACCGAGGCGTGGCGAAGCCGTGTGGTCCTCCCGAAAATAGGACTCTTCTAGGGCCTTTTTGACGTCGAGTGCCGCAACCGTGAGAGAGCGAACCATCTCGAAAGCGAGAAAGCCGACGATATCAGTGGTATCATCGTTGGATTTGAGGTCGAGATGAGATGGCAAGTTTAGGAATTCCCTGAAGCGCTTCGCTGCAAGAACGTTCGCTCTCGATGCTAGCTTAGGTGTGAGAAATAGCCCACGGACCTTTACGATAGGAGAACGAGGCCTGTCGACAGTCCGAATAATGTTGGTACTCTTCCCTTGTCATCTGCTTCGTGACGTCGTCGGCTTCCTGAGCGACCCGACATGAGAGTACTACGCGGGCCATGCTCGGTGAGAGCTCACTTTCAAGCGTTCAAGCGACGCCTCTTGTGCCTCCAAATCGTCCTCGTCTTCCTCGTCATCTGACTGGTGACCACTTTGCTTGAGGGCCTCAGAGTATATAGTGGTAATCTCCCACGGCAGCTTGATGGTGATCTTCTGGGCCTTGGCCGCCAGCTTGTCTGTTCGTAATTTGCACCCCAAGATCAACGATTCGGGGAGAAGGTCAAGTGAAGGTGGACCGCACCGTCCGTCCCATCTTCGAGGGTCTCTACTTCAACTCCTCCTCCACCATCTGCATTGGAGTCCTTAGCATGCTTCCGTACATCCTTCCACGAGAGATAAGTTCGTAGTCGGTTAACCTTGGCTCGGTCATGTCTAATAAGAAAGATCAGGTCCTCCGCAGATAGGTACCGCGCGTTCCTTCTATTTGCCAGTGCACGCGCTTGGACAATCTAACCCGCCACGTCAGGTACAGAATGTATGGGAAATTACAAAGGGGCTTACAAGCTCAATAAGTTGGCTTCGAATGATATTCTCCACGAGGTTAACCGTTTCTGTGAGTGGCTCTTGAATCTCGCCAAAGACGAACATCTGCAGCGAAAGCCGAAAGCACTTTGGGTAAGAATGCAACTTGCGTTTGTCTCTCTAGGTGCATACCATCTGGGAAATTTCTTGCTGATACTTGTACTCCTTCTTCTTCTCACTCACATCTGCCTGGGTGGTCGTTGTCTTCTTAGCTGGAGTCATAGCCTCTGCGTTCACGAAGGAGACGGTTATGACGATGAAGGTGAGCGAATGGCAAACGTGAGCTGTGAGTGACTGTTGCCCGGCGTTGCGGACCGAGCCAAAGTCTTAATCTAAATTAGTACTTCTACGGTTCACACAGCCAGCCGGCGAAGTATATACAAAACATCTAAAACCATGAACTACTTCTGTTCCTTTCAAGGTTATCCATCAAGCCTTGGATGTCACGATCTGGCCTGGGAAAGATGGGCGCTGCTCGGTTTTCGGCTACCCTCAGCTTTTGAGAAAGAGCCTCTAGTGCAAATCGGAAATCTGTTTTCTCTCTCGGAGATCGAGGAGGTATCTCAGCTAAAGCTTGTCTATCAGCAGTGCCAGGTTTAGGGGCGCCCTCGTCGAGCTGTTTGCGAAGAGACTTGATCTGCGCCTTAATGACTGCTTCAAACGTAACAGTGTGTCCGTCTTCTTTCTCCGTGAGCAGCGTCACCAATGCAGAAACACTAGAAACAAGACTAAGCGCATGTCGTGACACCAGAAGATGAGGGGAAACGCATACAAGGCTTCCTTCAAATATGCAAAGCTGAAGCGTTCGGTCTCCTCGGCAATTTCTGTCACGAGTGAATCTGGGAAATACACATCTTTGTTATCTTTAAGTTTCTTTTGCCAATACTGCGCATAAAGCACCCGGGCGGCTTTGTTAGGATCATCGAATAGACTAAAAAATTAGTTGGAGTATCGCAAAGGAATCCCATCAGCTGAGGCCGCGTACTATTTGCGATCAAAGCGGCTTGGCCGGGTCGACAGTCCTGGGTCCAGTCGGTCAAGGTGATTTGTCGAACCGATGAGAAGAAGGCCGTCATTGCCTTCCAGCCCATCCAACTCATTCAGGAAGAAAGAGCGATTCTGATTGTTAATCTGACTATCGATGTCTTCGAGGATGATAACACAGGGCGATTCTTGTCGGGCTCTCTGAAATACTTCGGCAATGGCATATTCGTCTCCGAAATAATCTTGAGACGGGAATAGTTTAATGCTACATCCATTACGAGGAGGAACAAGATACATACGCTTGAGCGATTTGACATACATAGGACTGTAACCCCTCTCTAAACATTCTTTCATGATGATCTTGATGCTGATAGTTTTTCCGTTACCTAACAAGCGTCAGGGCAAGGGTCCGTGTCAAGAGGGAGGTGTTTCTACCGGGTGGGCCATGAAATATAAGTCCGCGCTTAGACGAGACAATCAGCTTTGAATCTGGTACTAGGAAATGCCAGATACCTTCCAAGGGAGAGTGAGCGCCTTATAGGTATCTTTGGATGAGAAAAAACCGAGAACATCCTTCTGTATGGCTTGTTTGAAGTCAGCCTCAAGGATTACTTCATCCCAGCTGGCCTTCTGGATCTCTCGCCAAAGGCCATTGTTCTTCATCCAGCCTTGATTATAAACCCATATCTCGTCATGAAGTTGATCAGCCCAAACGCCGGCAGCCAAGAGGAGCTCTCTAGAGGACGATGCCGGACCATCATGGAGAATGAAGTACCCGGTTGTTTCACCAAAACCAAGTGGCCACTTGCCGCGCGTCAAGTTACATTAGTTGCGAGTGGACAGATAAAAACATACCCGAACAATGTAAAGGATGAACTCTTTCCCCTGAAGTACATATTTAATGTACTGTATGAAGATAAAGCTGGTGAGAAGCTTACCTTCCAGAATGCCTTAAAACCACCATATTGCACAGAGTCGAATAACATTCCTGGAACCGGCCCATTACGTTTGGGGAGTGACGCAAAAATGGTATTTGTTATGAGCTCAGGTGGAGAAATGGGTTGAGCATTTATGCCTGGAAAAGAGAGTATATTCAAGCGGTAGTCTTGCGTCACTACAAGAGAGTGCTTGGGGTATAGCTTCTGGAGAAGCTGAGACCTATATAAAACAGAGTAAGGGCAAGAGAAACGCGTAATATTCCATGTCTCACAAAAGAACGAGAGGTGAGGAATGTTTGGCGGATCCTATGAAAGGTAACATTAGGCTCCTTGTCTATTCGCGTTGTCGGGCACGCACCTTGATCGAGCCAGTGTCCCATCAAGGGATCACCATCCCTATCTTCTTGAAAGGATACCTTTACGAAAGCATCAGTCAAGTCTTTAGCTTTTGACTCGGATGCTGCCATGGCTCTGATTGAGGTTACAGTGCTCGCGCAGTTGGCGTTTACGCGCAGTGAACATGTCACGTGTCAATCTCGCAGGTCTTGCCACTAGCACTCTTACTAGCACCTCTTGGATAAAACAAATGGCTCCAGCCATTAATAAGACTCTCACTGTCCTCGCTATCGCGGGGATTAGTGTTCTGGGATATGCTATCTACTTTGATCATAAGCGGAGGACAGACCCCCAATTTCGCAAACGGCTCCGTATGTCAAGTCTCACGTCTCTTAGCGCATGTTTTTGACAACCTATTCAGGCCGCGAAAAGAAAAAGCTTGACAAGTCTATTGCCCAGTCAAATTCAGAGACAGCCCCCGGTAATCTCAGCATTCCTACCGAAGAAATCCTTGCTGCGATGAAGAATGTTAAGAACGACCAAGTTCCAACATCGCCGGAGGAGCGGGAGAGATTTTTCATGTCCCATGTTGAAAAAGGAGAACAATTTTGCGCAAAAGGTGTGCCAACGCTTCTAGGTCGCACAGCTAATATTTTTACTGAACGTGTCATGAAGGGCCCGAGTTTGCTATTGAGGCTGCGTTGGAGTTCTTTAAGGCGCTTCGGGTTTATCCCTCGCCGGTCGAGTTGATCATGATCTTTCAGAAAACTGTGCCTGAGCTTGTTTTTAAAGTGAGTGGCACCACATATCATCCTCTGCTCTGAACTCAAGTCTTTCTAGGTGGTATTGGAGATGATGCGGCTCGACGTAAGTGACCCTTCGTCATCCGTTAATACAGACGAGGCGCCGCACTCTGCGTCATCCGAGGACGATGGGAGTACGTCTCAGCGTGGCCCACCTTCAGAGACCTCGTCACAGGATTGGGATCGGCTTACTGATTCCGGAAGCCTGACCCCGGCCACGACATGATGTCCTTCATGAGTACGCAAGGGCCAATGAACTCGTCACTGCCATTATTGCTATTTGCATTGCATCATTCTAATATATGTTTGTTTTCCGCTGCGTATGTTGTTCGTTTGGGCAGGTCAAAGATCGTGTTGAAGGTGAGCCTCAAGCACAATGAGCCTCGCCAGAAGCTGAGATAGGTCAAACTTGCCTTTGGTAGGCTATTACGAAGCCTTCCCACCAAAGCAAATGAATGTCGCAACTTTGGCTGTTGAAGTGACCGACTCGAGCGGTACTAAGTTTCCTAAGCGGATTCTCATTGCGACCAAAGATTTTTCTTCTGGAGACGTTATATACAAGGTAATACGGCTTTCGGCTGCTCCAACAGTCAGACTTTACTTACCGAGTGGAACAGGAAAACCCAATCGTCTCGGTTCTGGACCCGGATTTAGAGGGAAAAGGGTCACATTGTTCTCAATGTCTTCGCAAGATAAATGATGGTGCTGCTTTGAAACCAGACGGAGACCGGCTCGCGTCCGTTTTCTGTTCAGAGGCGTGTGAAGCCAAGCTGAAAGCCGAGTCTCAGACGCTACTCTTCGGTCCTGAGTCTGCGATCGCCCCCGAGCTCAATCCTAACCAGGACCGCGAGGCTACCAAAAAGCGCGAGGGCGCTCAGGTCGCATTTGCCCGCTTTGTCCAACAGTCTGGCAGGGCACAGGTCACGCTGGTCGCGCGGTTCATCGCACGGCAGGTCATCAACGAGACGGTGAAGCTGCTGCCTACGGGCAACCCCTCCATCCCGACCCAGACGTCAGACGAGTGGACGGAGCACGGCTACACGCTCTTCGACCATATAGAACGCGTCCGATTCCTCGAACTGGACGGAAAAGAGGGCGAAGCGGAGAATCTGAGAGCGATATTGAAAGCCAATCTGCAAGGCTTGGAGGACTTTGTTACCGATGAACGATACACGATGTTCATCAGCAAGATGGCCTACAATGCCTACGGTATTTCATTCTCTGGTGGCCGAGATGACAAGGTATGAAAACGTCCGCTGTTGCACCTCATTCATTACCCGTGCTTACGAGGGCTAATATGGTCACCTGCAGCCCCCATCGAACGCCAGGCCTGAAGATGTCGAGCTGACGCGCACTCCAAATGGCACAGCGCGTCAGGTAGGTGCAGGTTTCTTTGCCGTTTCATCTTACGTGAGCCTTCTCTCTCTCTCTCCCCCGATCCACCACCCCCTCTTTTTTGGTGATCCATTGAATGTAAAATAATAAACTCACCTCGCATGTGTTCATAGATCTCCCACTCCTGCGACCCATGTGCCCGACCATCGTTCGAAGGTGGTAACTCCGAGCTGCACCTCATCGCCACGCGCGACATCAAAACCGGTGACGAGATAACCGTCTCCTACGTCGACGCTACCATACACGACGATGAGGACGTCGTGCAAGCGAGGTATCGCCGGCGCAAGGAGCTCGCCCGTGGCTGGCGGTTTGCATGTCAGTGCGATCGTTGCACGAGGGAGGCTCCTCCGTCTTCCGCAGGAGAAACGGAGCTGCCGCTCAAGGACGAATCTAAAGTGGAGCCAATTGTCTCTCAAGTCGATCGGGAGGCGGCCTTGGGCATCAATAAGCCCAATGCCCCCGATATAACCACAGTTGATTGAGAGGGAGTTGGAGGACGATGAAATACCCGTTAAGATCGTCCTGCTTCCATGCATGTCGACCTGCACGGCTGAGCCATGCGTAGCTTCGCGCAGCATTACCATACCATTACTATTAGATTCGTAGCGTGGACGAAAAGTAGAGTACTGCGGGTGTATACACATGACCAGCTGCAAAGCGGGGAGGCGATGTGTAAATGCATGGTTGACCAATCTGGACAAGAGGACAACAAGCGAGGTTCGATGGATCAAAGCTGGGTCAGCCGCGTCATACCGCTCTCCTCAGGGAGCTCAACTCGCCAAGCTCCGCCACATACCCTCATCAGGTAGCTCACTGCGGGCTTGCAAAATTTTCAATGCACGACGTCGGCCTCGACTAAGCGAGCCTGCATCGCCGTCATCGCCATCAGTGCTCTCATCATCGCCACCCGCCTCAAAATCCATTGCCCCAGGATCCAAAGAACGACTGCGGTCACGCGCAGCATATGACGCTTTGCGATAGCTTGCTGATGTCAAAGCCGGTGCTGGCTTTCCACCCGGTTGTTCGGGGAGACCATTTTCACCACGGTCCTGAGGAACGACCGCAATCGAAATCGGCAAGGATGCAGAGACACCATAGGGCAAGAGAACTATAGTGATCAAGCCTATCAGCATTGGCTTCATTGCAGTAGCGAAACTTACCGCTACCGTTACGTTCAACTCCATGGGCTATCCCGGAGGTGTCGCCCTCGTCATCGTGTGAATCGGGAGAAGAGTCTCCCGCGTCGTTGGAACCAAAGAAGACTTTCCACGACTGTCTGTCCTTCTTCCATGCGTTTCGATGGCTGGGAGTGATGACGTTAACAAGTCGGGCCAGCTCCTGGTCACGAGGTGTCAGTGGTTCGTCCACACCGGCTATGTCCTCGGCAGGCAATGATGGAGCCACGTTCTCCGGGGGAGCAGGTTCCGGCTGCGGGGAGTTGGAAGCTCGAAGGGCGACTGTAGCTGGAAGCGATGCTGGCCGTAGCGCCTGTAGGGAATGAGGCAGAGCTGGGCCATTGCTAACTCGTGGCTGACGGTATGGGCGTGTGGGGCTATCAATTGAATCACGAAGAGGGAGAGTTAGACCGTTTGGGGTATCTCTTTGAGATGCGTCGGGATCATCATCCTCCAATTCAAAGATCGGAGCTGCATGAAGGAGTCAGACCAGTGACTCCGAACATGAATGGGAGCTTGACCTTCGCCTGGTTCTTCAACAACTAGAGGTTTCCCCTCTCCAGTCGAGACAACAGGCTTGATATCAAAAGTCACCTTGCGCCTGCCTTTTGACCCCGAAGGACTGAGGGGTTCTTCTGAGGGGGGCTTGTTTTTGGGTGTCGATGGCCCGGGCATTGGGTCAGAATGTTCCGTCGATACTTCGGAGGCAGTAGGTTTTGCATTTCCCGTAAGTTTCGTATCTACCTGAGGTGATTTGATACTTGAAAGAGACTGATATTGCCTCGCACGCGCGCTTCTCTCAGCTTCCATGTCCACAACGTACTTGAAGCTCGTGGCGATGTCCTTGGTTTCATTCATGTCGCGTCTGACCGGATCTCGATAATTGACACTCCCTATAAGAGTTGGACTAGTAGGGAGGATGCTGGATGGTGTTGCTGCTGTCGGGGAAGCGCTACGTCTTCCCTCGCTAAAAGTCTTCGGGTGATGGAATGTAGAGGTTGCAAGCGATGTGGAGAGAGCAGAGGGGAGCGGGTCACGGTTACGGGTTGGCGAAGGCGGTCTGACGGTTGAAACTGGGACGAAGTCATTGACGGCCAGGGACACGCGCTGAAAGCCCTGGCCAGCATGCGACAGTGGGGAAGTGACTGCGGAGTCGCCGGTAGTGGACTGTTTACTCGGCGACGGCAATTTATTTTCGTGAGTCAGAACGGACTCTGCTTCCCGGAACGCCGTCCACAGTAGTTGAACCTGACGTCTCAAATCTGCTTCCTCTTTCTCGATTTCCGAAATGCGAGCCTGCACGATCTGTGAAAGATGCTGTTCAGCATTTTTTCGGAGCTGGTCAGACCGCTGCAACGCGACGGCCATTAGATGATCGAATGTCGGGTGGGATGGAACAAACGGAGGGGGTGGGAATAGCGGCGATAAAGGGGGAAGTACTTGGTGGGGAGGATCCGACTGCAGGGGCTTTGGTGATGAAGGTGGCGAAGCAGGGGGTGGGGGAGACGGAAAAGGAACGAGCAGAGCGGGCAATACTACACGAAACACGGATGAGTATGCATCGGAGGTTTGTAACAGAGCCACAGATTCATCTGTCTTTGAATCAACTGAGAAGTGAGCAATACTGTATGCCGCGGAACATGGACAGGAAAACACGTTCTTATGGTCGGGATAAAAAAAATTAAGGGACTCACCAGGCACTGTTTGGTCAGCTCGATCCAACCGGAACCACTTTGAAGAGTCTCCTGCTCAACCCACTCTTCCGTAGGTAATACTGGGCCTTCACTTGTATCCAAGTCCGGTGGAATAAACTGGAGGACACGATATACTGCCATGCGACAAATAAGACATGTCAAGGATGTATATCTGCGGAGAAAGGGTTGGGAAGTAGACTGGGGCCTGGAGTGCGTTCGACTCCTGAGGGTCAACTGGGGGTGAACCTGAAGGAAATGTGATTAAAGTAGTAAAACAATGGGAAAGAGAGGCTAGGTACGATGGAAATTCCATCTTCACCGACATAGACGGGATGATAGTCAGGATCATTGAAGGTAGGAGAGGGGAGTGAGTGATTAGGAGGATGACGAGGACGGATGAACACATTGAGGCAGGGACAAGCATAGTTGGAAGACATGTTCAAAGATGTCATTGTCTCTTGGATTTCCACACTTTCCCGGTTCCTTCATCAGCCCAGATCCGGCCGTCTCTCTTTAACTAATCTAATCTAATCTCTCTCACTTGTCTTTCTTGCTCTCCCTCTCCCTCTCCTCTTCAACTAGCACCTGTCCATACTCATTCACACGCTTCGGATCCACACGGTATATCCATCGCTGAATAAAATGTCACAAAACTAGTCCGACAACTAGATCAGATGAATTCTAGACTTACCTGGTACAAGAAGATTAAAAATACAACGTCATCCCGGAAACACGCCAGTCGATGTAAGGTGGGCATCTTAATGATAAACCTAGTATGTACACCATGTTATCGCTGCCCACAAAGACCAAGAAATTACGGTACTCACGCGAACAAGTCATCAATCACCGTGGACAATGTCTTATACACCATTGCTTTTATAGGCATATGTGCAACGCTCTGGAATTATGATCTTATAAGCTACGTCACAGAAAAACTTGCCATCTTACCTTGAGCTTATAGTTAATTATAAGTTGAGGAATGAGCTGAGCCTGCAATTAATCATCTTCCGTTAGATCGACCACACCTTCCTGGTGTACTTTCAACATACAAAGCCAAACATGTAGACGAAAGACGTCAATGTCGAGATAACATAGCTGTACCAGCCTCTATGTGTCTCATACATCAGGGAATAGACAGCATAAATTGCGAGGGCGGGCACAGCGACGTATGACACGTAACGAAAGGCCAGTTTGTCGTACCTTTCATGAATATAGTCAGCCACAGCGACCAGGCCACCAAAAAATAACAGACAACGTACTCTTGGGTTTTCTTTTCATCTTCGCTAAGCACATGCTTATCTGGACCATCGGTCATTACTTTTGACGTATCGCCATTACACATATTTACCTGCGAATATCACCTTCCAAGGTAATATAGATCCCGGCTGAGAGGCAACAACCTTGATGTCGACGGCCTTCGTGATCTCATGTCGGATACAAGTCAATCAATCCGAGTCGAGTGCGGACAGGAGTGCTGGCCTCACCTTCCACGCTTCTATAAGTAGCCCCATACCAGAGCCCATCAGGATCATCCAACTCGTGTCCGTGTTGTTATCAATGAGATACAGTAGGATCACTAGCTGGACGAAAACGTTCGTGATGATCTGCATGACGAAAACACCTCGGCATGCGTGGATGGCCGCAAAAAAAGCTGAAACACACCGTTCTACATGACTCTGAGTTAAAAGGCGAAGAATAGAACCTGTGAGAAGAAACGTACCGAATTGAGACGCCAGTAAGTTCATCCTTCTTTCTCCAATGAGAGACGTCGGATTTGAATGCTAACATCTCAAACCTAAGACTATGTGAGAAAACGAAGCAGGAAGACTTGGCCAACTGACACCACATGAAGCACGCTCACGACACCAGTCAGACCCAAAAACCAAGGATTCGTCTCGACAAGCATGCGCTTAACCTCGTCGAGCTCTGCAGCAGAACCCCCACCTTGTTGTTTGATAGCTTCCTGGAAACCAAATGTCATAGAGGCGAAGAGTTGAAACTTGAAGTATGACATCGGCTGGAATACGATCTTCAATGGGACATTCGGCGTTGTGGCATTAATTTCGATGTATTGAGATCTGAGGTGCCAGAATTCGTTGGGAAAGATGATTGGGTTGTAGTAGCCCTTCGTCCCTGTTTCGTCTCGTTGTCCAGGAACCAAGTGAATATCTATTTTCAAGATGAATACAATCGATCAGGCCAATAACTTGTAGACATACGCTCCATAATTTGAGGGGGTGACTTTGCATATGGCAGGATGGCGGCATCCGAGACCAGTGCCAGTGTGAGATTCTAATAAAAAGTACATCAACAGTGTTGGATGGGTGAATATTGCACGACGGACCTGATGCCAGAACGACACGATAGTGTCTTCAGCCTGTCTTACAGGTAAGAACGAGGTAACAGTTCGTGCTCCTGATCATACCTCCGGTTCTCCTTGTTCATCCACCCCGTCAGTCTTATGCTGCAGAAGATTTCTCTCTCTTCGAATCTTGGGCTTCGGAAGGTAGCGTGTCAAAACTAGACAATCACCATGAATAGGCAAGATACACAGCTCGCACTCCGCACGCACGTTTCCTAACATGATGGACAGAGTCATTTCGGTACTTTGCGTTTGACGGGTCCGGGTCCACGTTATCTTTCGTTAGAAAGATGTGCGCCCACAGAGACCCATTTTGCTGAACAGACTTGCGTAGATAAGTTCAGTCCCAGCTCCGTAAGAGTTACAAACAGACTAGGACTTACGCACCTCTGGTAGATGAACGTTGTAATCTATTGTTCGCGTCTCACTCCAATCCCCAAAGGTGATGTTATGCCAAACAAAGCGAAGCAAATTGGTATCTTCCAAATTGCGAGCAAAGACGTGTCCATCGGGGTCTGTTGACAAGTGGAAATGAAGAGACACTGGGTTTCCCAACGGCCAAGCAAGATATGCTTGCTCGGGTGGAAGAAGGAATGGATTGACCTGCTCATGATCATGACTGGGCTCCCGTCCTGGTATCGCGGAGGGAGGCTGGGTGGGCTCGATCTTTGGCATAAAGAACTTGCTCGCTGGCACCAAATAAACACTACCTGGGAAGAAAAAGATGGTGAATGAGATCTTACCGAACTGAGTCACGGCATAGATGAGGAGGATTTGCTGGGATCGAGTTAGCGGGAGGCGAAAATGCGAGTATAAAGTTACATGTGAATGCACACCTGTGCGACGGAAATGAACTTGCGAAAAGGTGTTTCCTCTTGTTGAACATTCTGCGCTCTTGCAGAGGCAGTTGCTCGACCCTGAGCGGACATGGAGAGCGCTGGCGGTGTCGGCGTGTACGTGTACACGCTGTGTACGGTGGTGAATGCAGTGACCGGCCCGCTTCAAGAGCACGTGAGTACAGTAAATGCGACATCGAGGATTGCAAATTTTTTTCGTCCTACCGACGGTAGCTTAGCGAAATACAGTGTTACAGTAACAGTAAGGCTGTACTAGCGCTTGAGAGAAATGCCCACGAACACCCAGCCGGGAATGGTTACTAGGGGGTTACCATATTTACTCTGGGCATTGGGTACTGGTCCGTGACCGTGAAGTATTATTTACTGGGCGAGCACCGCAGGGATGAAAAAAAAGCAGGGCAAGAGAAGACCGATAGGAGGGATCGATGGAATGAATGATCATCACGCCTGTGGCTCCGGGTTGCTCGGGCACCGGCGGCGTTGTCTGTGCGCAGTGCGCAAACAAAGCTCATCTCACCACACAGCCTCGTTACTGACCCAAACAAAACAAGGACTCACACAACGACACTCAACCCCACTTCTTTTCCTTACTACCTTCCTTCATGGCTGGCCGTCCACCATATGGCACAATTTCTTCCCATGAATCTGACCATACTTCAGATCCTTTTACCGACCGACCCCGCGTATTGCAGTTCCAGGAACAGCAACTAAGGCCCTTCGAATCTTCTGCCTCCCTTCCCCATGAATTTGGCGATAGAAACCACCCATATGATGACGACGAGATGGAAAAGCAACCCCTCACTGGTGGTAACCCTCCTGGGGGTTTCTACCCTCCGGGGTAGGTAAAGCTTTGTGTCCAAACAATCACCACTCTCATTTGCGTTTCACTCTAGGCCTATCGGCCCCGGCGCATTTGGCGACCCATACGCTCGCCCCACCTCCGTCGCCTCTTCTTCGTCCAACGGTGTTGACACCGCATGGCGTCGCCGGCAGACCATCAGACGTGGTATCAAGAGGGAGGTCAAATTGACGAACGGTAACTTCATCACGGAATACCCCGTCCCCACACCGGTCTACAGCGCAGTCGAGACCAAGTGGAAATCTGGTGTTAAAACAACCGAATTTTCGTAAGTAGAATGATCGGTTTTGGGGGGCGGCCTAATCTCATATACGGCCCAGACACATGCGCTATAGTGCCGCCACCTGTGATCCTGATGAATTCTCCGAGGAGCATGGGTGGTCACTTCGAACCAAGATGTATAACCGGGAGACAGAACTCCTCATCGCCGTCACTTCATACAACGAAGACAAGACTTTGTACTCTCGCACACTTCATGGCGTGATGCTGAATATTCGTGATATCTGCAAGACCAAACAATCAAAGTATTGGCGTCGCAGTGCGGAGGAGGGCGTTCCTGGCTGGCAGAAAATTACTGTTGCTTTGATTGTCGATGGCCTGGAGCCTATGGACAAGACGGTCCTGGATCTTCTCGCTACCGTTGGCGTATATCAAGATGGTGTCATGAAGAAACAGGTCGACGGCAAAGACACTGTCGCTCATATATTCGAGGTTTGTCCTGGTTCTTGACTGCCATCTCTTGAATTAACCCTAGCCCTGACCAGTACACGACTCAAATTTCGGTCGATGCGACGCCAAAGCTTATCCTGCCCCATGGCGACGATCCTAACAACCTTGTACCCGTGCAAATCATCTTTGTCTTGAAGGCTAAGAATCAGAAGAAGATCAATTCTCATCGTTGGCTCTTTAATGCCATAGGTCGAATCCTACAGGTATGGGTTCTCAGGACCTTTGGACGCCACCAACTGATGCGCCGTGACATAATTCCAGCCCGAGATTTGCGTCCTCATCGACGCGGGCACGAAGCCAGGACACAAATCCATCTACTATCTTTGGGAAGCATTCTACAATGACAAACACCTCGGTGGATGCTGTGGTGAAATTCACGCCATGATCAATAAGGGCGCAAAGCTACTCAACCCACTTGTCGCGGCGCAGAACTTCGAATACAAAATGTCAAACATTCTGGACAAACCACTTGAGAGTAGTTTTGGCTATGTGTCCGTGCTCCCCGGTGCTTTCTCCGCGTATCGGTATCGCGCTATCCAGGGCAGACCTCTCGAGCAGTACTTCCACGGCGACCACTCCCTCGCAGACCGACTTGGTGCGAAGGGAATTTATGGCATGAACATTTTCACCAAAAACATGTTCTTGGCTGAGGATCGAATTCTTTGCTTTGAACTGGTTGCCAAAGCCGGAGCTAAGTGGACCCTCACCTATGTCAAGCCTTCCAAAGCGGAGACAGACGTCCCTGAAAGTGCCCCGGAATTGATCGGTCAGCGCCGCCGATGGCTAAACGGCTCGTTCGCAGCATCCATCGTGAGAGTTATACCCGAATTTCTCGACCATAGTTACTCACCCGGTGTCTCATAGTATGCTGTCGTGCATTTTGGCCGGTTGTATAAATCCAACCATGGCATCATCCGCATGTTCTTCTTCCATCTCCAGGCCCTTGTGTGTCATATCCTCTCATGATCCTTCTGTGCCGATCGTTGACATTACCCTCTAGTACAACATATTCTCGCTTATCTTCTCTTGGTTTGCCCTAGCGAATATTTGGTTGACCTTCAGCATCATTATCGATCTCCTACCGAGTCAGGGTATTGTCTTCTTTGGCGGAAATAACCACACCGGACTTGAAATCGTAGGCTTCTCCTTTGTAATGCATCGTATCGCATTAACTGGGATGTTCAGACGCATTGGGTCAATCTGGGTTTGAAATGGACTTACCTTGGATTTTTGGCGATACAGGTAGACAAGACCTCTCTCCTGAGGAGTCCCACTGACTGTCGTAAAGTTCGTTTTAGCACTGGGCAATCGACCAAAGGGCGAACGCACCGCTTATGTCATCACTCTATGGTGCGTCTCTCCCAGTCGACTCTCCGTGCCTACTGAGGAGAAATATACTAGGGTATACGCGGTGCTGGCCATGTACTTGCTTGTGTGCTCGTTGGCACTTACCGTCAAAGCATTTGCGGTGAGTTGCTGAAACTACATCATTAGGCCCATCCTGCGATGCTGATGTCTGTTCCCACTTCAAAAGAATATTCCCAACGAACTGAAAAACAAGACAACAGGACAGATCATAGCCACGTTCTTTGAGCCCCCTGTTGGAGCGCTAATTGCGGCGATGGTATCGACATTTGGTATCTATCTCTTTGCGTCATTCCTCTATGTGAGTCAGACCCAGTGATACCTTGCGTCACCACTTACTGGTTCATATAGCGTGATCCCTGGCACATGTTCTCCAGCTTCCTCCAGTATTTGTGTCTAGCTCCCAGTTTCACTAATGTTTTGAACGTTTACGCGTTCTGCAACTTGCATGATGTCTCCTGGGGTACCAAAGGCTCCGACAAGGCTGAGGCACTTCCATCCGTTTCTTCATCCAAAGGGAAAAACGAAGACGTTGCTGTCGTGCAAGATACCGAACGTGTACAGGAAGACCTGGATGCTGTATTCAAAGAGACGGTGACCCGCGCAGTGTCCAAGGTTGAGACGAAGGAGGTCCCAGAAAAGCCATCCCTGGATGATCAGAACAAAACTTTCCGAACACGTCTAGTGGTGTTCTGGATGCTCTCAAACGCGGGCCTGGCCATTGCTATCGAAAATATCAATGGCCTGTCGACCGGCAATGAAACAACGGACGATAATAACCTCCGCAAGAAACAGAGCTTTTACTTCGCCTTCATTCTCTTCTCTACGTTTGGGTTGTCGGCCGTACGGTTCACTGGGGTATGTGCTTTTTTTTGTTTTATCCTCAGTTCATTGTCTTAGTTTGCCCCATTCAGTGCTTGTGGTACTTCTTCAAGCGTAACCTTTTCCGATGCTTCAGGAGATCGTAGAGTGCCAAGTTGCTGGCCTTTTTCGTTCTCGAGCAAGCAATCATCGACCTTACAGCGGACTCTCTTATGACTAATTCTTTTCCTCTCTTATGCCACCCTTCTTCTCAGAAGTATTAGCCCGCAGGAGGGAATTTGTAGTAGATATTCATCTCTGCCGTTTCGGCATCAGTATCAAGGACTTTATTTATGAGGCCATTCTTGAGATGAGAACTAAAGAAGACTTGTTCTCATCCTAGCTGTACCCCAGGTCTGTAGACCTCATCCCATGTCCGTTCAGGATCCGACTTTCTAAGCGGTAAGCTGCGAGGATACGATTCCTCGCTGCGTGAACGGCCGCCCTGTCTACTGATCGCTTGATAAGCCGGGCGCGACACAGCGGACAAGATGGATTCTACGGGGGTGTAAATGCGCCAAGCCTTGACGTACGCAAACCCAATTTCGCACTCACCCGATCACGGATCCAGATTAAAAGACTGATATGGTCAGCATATGTTGAGCAAAGAAGTGAATGGATCGACACTCAACTCCTTGCGACAGAATATGTGTCCGCAGGTGTCAACCAGGCGCGTTACTCCAAAGAGTTCGGCCGGCTGAGCTGGCGATTCCATCACCTGTGCGATCTCCTCTTCTGCGATTGAAGCAAGGAAGGTGTTCAGACAGATGGAGCATGATGAATCTTCGTAAAGTGGGCGTAAACATATCGATCCAGCAGAGAGTTAGGCGGAAAATCCCTAGGCTGATAGGTTGTGGGACAAAGGGGGGGCGCACCACGATGTCCAAGACCTTCCAAGTCGGATTCGGTCAGGTGAGGGAGTCTCTCGGTGATGGTTTGAATCTGACTGTGCAAACGGTTTTCGGAAAATGAACACGTCCCCCGCACACACAGAGACGACGCATACCGCAACGCGAAGATGAGTTGGCGAAAGAAAGGAAGTTGAAGGTATGTAGGATGCTCACTCGTCTGCTAGAGGGCCAGGGCCGCGACTCTCTTCGTCCTCTATTGCGCTCGCTCGGAGAGAAATCGCTAGATCCCTCCCAAGGGGAGAGTTGGGGTCGACTACACGCAGTACGTTGGGATCGAATGGGTTCCAAGATGGATATCTACGCTCTGAGTCCATGACAGAAACGAAAACTTGATATGTATCGATCGATCAATTCCTCAATCTAAAATAAGGCAGGCTTCCACATTTGGAACCAGCCAATAAATGGTCATTCAGCGCAGACTACACAGAACAGGGATCATCGAAGGAAAGAAAGCTACACAAAACATAGAATAAATAACAGGCTCATCTATAGTCGTGACTCATCGTAACAGTAAACTCGGCAGCCCCTACGCATAGGGCACTCAGAATGGGTTGTCGTCCGTGGTCATGGGCTCGCCGGACCTCTCTGAGCTCGCTGGGGGAACTACTTCGCAGTCTTCGTTGTCAGATGTGTCTGGAGGAATATCGCTAAATAGGGCAGGCGTAGGTGTAGACTTGCCTCTGAAAAATATCAGCACGTCAACCACCAACCTGAGCTAGAGAAGTAAATTCTCACCTGTTGAAATATTTCTTCTTAGCGGCGCTAATCTTCTGGGTGACAGGTGTCAGTAATCTGTCCGTTGGTGAGACATAAGTGGTATTCCTGTTTAAAGTGCTATACTTTAGCTGGTTGTAATATCACGAGAAACGAAGAGTGCGGGCTCACTGAGACTTGGCCATGCGTTTCACGAGAAGCGCTCTTGCTCCCATTCCTGGAGCAAGGTTCATTGTGCCATTGGTGGTGTTACCGAGAGGAGCCTGTGGAACAGCGACGTGGGCAGCGTTTTGAGGGTTGTGAAGGGGCTGAATATGGACGGAAGCGGGAGAGTCGCTCGGAGTAGAAGTAGAGGACATGATGGATAGGGTTGAAAACTTGAAAGGTTGAATGGACAAAACAGCCAAGACGCGTCTGCCGCCTTTGAACTGAACTAATTATAATGAACTGGCACGTGCCACGCGGTTTGTCACGTGGGTGGTTGCATTGGGTCACATGTCACACCAATATATACTTTTGCCAATCGGCCCACCAGGATTGGTCATCGCTAGCCATTGTGATGCCACGTCACCGGCTAGTTGGAACCTTCTCGCTCCTCGGTGTCTCGTTGTTCTACTATGCAGTGACAAACTCCGGTGGTGCATCTTGCATGGCTGGTTAATGAGATCGAGATCGTAGGGCTGAAAAGGATTGACATGTGACCTGTGACTAGGTAACTGTGACCGGGCCGGGAAATTCAGAGGAGCATTAGCAGTCTCTTCTCGAGCTCCGAGGTGGGCACTGGCACCCGTATTAATCCCGTTGCTTTTTTTTGCCTTCCGCTCCCCCCTCCCTCCTTCTTCACTTTTCTTCTTACTTCGACATGCCGGGTGACATTCTCAAGAAGAGGAAAATTGCTGTCTTTGGCTCCCGTTCAGTCGGTGAACCTGACTTATTGGCGCGACATCATTGACCATACTTACCTACATTCCGCCCTGACAGGAAAGTCGTCCCTTGTCATACAGTTCACGGAGAATCAGTTCATCGAGTCTTACTACCCTACTATCGAAAACACATTCACCAAGAGTGTCAGTTATAAGGGTGTCGACTATGACTGTGATATCATAGACACCGCCGGTCAGGTGCGTCTTCATTTCCATCACGCTACACCTTCATGCTCACCACAAGGGTAAGGATGAGTATTCTATCCTCAATTCCAAGCATGCCATTGGCATCCATGGCTTTGTACTCGTTTACTCGGTGACCTCGAGAAATTCTTTCGAGATGATTCAAATCATTTACGACAAGATCGTTAACTTTTGTGGCATTAAGGAGATTCCTTGTGTCATAGTCGGTTCCAAAATAGATCTTTCACAAAGGTAGGATTATTCACTCTATTCAAAGTCGCCATGTCAATTGTCTTTGCGCTTCCGTCTCACAAGCGGTAGTAGACAGGTACAACCAACCGAAGGTGAGGACCTTGCCAGGGCAAATCATGCAGCCTGGATCGAGACCAGCGCGAAGAACAACATCAATGTCGGTGAGTTGTCGTCGTACTTGCACCCCAAATTTTATCTGATGTTAATCAATATATCCGGTAGCCAAAGTCTTCGAGTTATGTCTCGCAGAGATCGAGCGACAAGCCCCAACCAAGTCCGAACCGCAAGCCAGTCGTTGCCTGATTATGTGACAAACCTCCCCCCCTCTCCCTCCCCTCGGATCCGGCTAGATTTCAATCGTTTGTGGACTGCGCTTTCATCGACGCTGGTCTTCTCATTAGCGATCGGTATTCTCGTACTCTCATTGTTACTGCTACAGCCTACGTCGTATGAGGTCTTTCGTCTTTCCTATTTTAATCATCTTCTTGGGACTAGAGGGAACGTCAGTTCCTTAGAACCCCTCTTGGTGTCTTCATGCTTTCATCGTGTATGTACTATAGCGCATCATTCATCCCAAGTCAGCGGGTCTGTTCCCCTATTACGCTCTCCACTGGTGGTTTCTAATATCATTGTTCTGTCTGTTCTGACTCGTCGGCGTCATTCGTAAAACCTATGACTTCACTTTCTGGTGCGGGGCCAGAGCGCTTCACGACCTTGCCGGCACCAGTCACCAGATGCAGAAATTTGTCCTCATCATCGACCTCATGGGCCGATGTCATTCCGACAAGTAGTAATGGTAACACGAATTACATCTAGAAACCTGTTCCTCTGTTTACCCTGCGGTTGTTTTGCAATTCTCATGTCAGGCGGTACCATCACCGAGAAACCTCGCTTTTACCAGTCTACCATTCAATCCTATGGCCTTGACTGTCTGCGGATCTCCTGGAACTAGGTCAATGGCTTGGTCGCCCCATCTAACTTCATCGCCCTCGACCTCAAGCACGATGCCCTTGATAGGGCGCTCAGTGCCCAACACGATAGACTCGCCATCCCCAACTGGCGTAATTGTGAAGCCTAGGTCCTTTACGTCAGGGAAATGTATGTACTTGAATGGCTCTGGCCTGATCGGTCCTCGCACGTGAACAAAACGTTTTGTCGTCAAGGGTCAATGGGGTCGGGGGGAAAACCCACCAATTTGAATGCCGAGCCAGGACAGCGCGATGGTCATCCATCAACCGCGCGCTCACGACGATCGTTTTTGGCACTTGACTTTCGCGTGTACGCACCGGCTGGCCAGGCACAGGCCCCTTCCAGAGCTCGGTGCTGGCATTGGGCGCCAAAGTGACGCTCATTTCCCACCGCTTACTCCACTCGGGTCGGTCCAGATCGAACGATGTGACCTGCAGCGTGGCACGCTTCTTCTCCAGCGTCCCGTTCGTGCCCCAAATTTCCAGCTGCGACGTAATAGTAAAGTAAGCCGACGTACGCTCGTCCGCGTATCGTTTGAAATCTTTGCGCGTCATCCCCACCGTGTACGGACCGAGTTCGCGTGCGATTGCGAAATAAGCAGGCTTCGGCCGAAGGAAATAGTCGACTATTGACCAGGAAGTCACAGGCCAGCAATCGTTCATCTATGGTGAAGTCAGGGATGAAAATTATGGGGGCGGTAGTGCGGCGAATCGCGTCTACCTGCCACACAAGTGCACCAGCCGTGCACTCTCTACCAGGGCCGGCCCAATTCCTTCGCCAGACGCGATACGCGGCCGCGAGTGTCTCCGCTTGCATGATCTGGGTGTAATAAACATAGCTGCAAGGCTCCTGAGAATACACGCTATCGTTCAAAAGTGAATAACGAACCTCTCCATGTCAAACGCATGTTTGAAATTCTCCATTAGATACAGCTCGAGACGGCGCTCGAAGCCAGCAGCTTTGTTGTGATTTACAGCCGTCCTGTACCCCATGAGTACACGAGTCTGCGTTGTTATATGATTACACACGCATACCGAGATTGAGGGTAGCGCTCAGAGACATCTCCATCCGTCCAGTAGTCAACAGTGCGGATGTTAGGATAGGCCTCCCTGCATGGGTGAGTGAGCGAGCGTACGGGATCACCAACCACCTCGTACGACAAACATTCCAAACTCAGAAACAAATCGCCCTGCGAGGACGTCCCAGTTGTGCCAAGGCTCCTGCGAACCATGCCAGACGTTCCACTGGTGCAGGTCGCCGTACGTCTGGTCGGTGGTAACCTTTCCATGTCCACTGTATGGCGAGCCCCGGTGGTAATGAATATTTGAATGCTCCTTGACGATTGCGGGTAAGACACGCTCATAGATGTAGCGAGCAGGAAAGTTGGTCTTCCGAAAGTCAGACTCTTCGTCGTCGTAGTCGAGTTCCAGCTTTAATGATTCAGCTACTTGGTAGTCTGTATTTCAAACCTAGGTCATATTTCGCCGCTCCCGTGATGCTGGGGCTGCTGCTGACCTTCGTTGTTTCCTGCAAAAATCACAACCGAGGGATGATGCCGTAGCCTTCGAACATTTTGTTCTGCTTCCAACTTTACGTTCGAAAGGAATGCGTCATATGCGGGATACTTGACTTTTTGAGTGGAAATTGCAAGTCTCCTAGACACGAGTAACCGACCTGACCGCATCCAAACATAAAATCTTGCCAAACAAGAATTCCCAACTCTACATGTTCATGACAATCATTAGGAGAAGACGTTAGGCATGAAGCATCAAGAACGAACCGTCACAAATATCGTAGAACACATCGTTCTCGTAGACGCCGCCGCCCCAAACCCTTACCATGGTCTGGTTTCCGTCCTTCACCAACTGTAGCCAAGCACGATATCGTTGGGGTGTAATGCTGTAACATATGGATTCACGATAACCGAAAAAAAACCAACCCACACTCACGTCGTCACAAAGGAGTCAGCAGGGATCCAATTCGAGCCTCCGCAAAAGATACGGATGTTATTGATCTCGAAAAGCCAAGTG